>CABFWB010000942.1:153648-184117 GCA_902151455.1 Timema bartmani
CAAATGACCAGTACACTGAGGTCTATAAAATGCTCCTCTTTGTTTCTCTATTCATGTGAATTGAGCTCGATGTTTTGCAAATGACCAGTACACTGAGGTCTACTAAAGGCTCCGCTTTGTTTCTCTATTCATGTGAATTGGGCTCAATGTTTTGCAAATGACCAGTACACTGAGGTCTACTAATGGCTCCTCTTTGTTTCTATATTCATGTGAATTGGGCTCGATGTTTTTCAAATGACCAGTACACTGAGGTCTATAAAATGCTCCTCTTTGTTTCTCTATTCATGTGAATTGGGCTCAATGTTTTGCAAATGACCAGTACACTCACTGAGGTCAATTCATGAGGGCATTGTCCGCTATTCACTGGAACCAATCTCGTATGAAATTAGGACTTATACTTTCACTTCGGTCTTCCCCTCATTCCTCTTTTATCATGCCATCTTCTTATCCCTTACAAATCCTCTTCTTCCCCTAGATCCACAGTCACAGAGTCGGTTTTTCCTGCTTTAACCCCCTCGCTATTCCCCCCTCCCATACTTACCCTTTCCACTTTTTGTTATTTCCGTCCGAGTCACACCGCGAAAGAAGGGTTGAATGTCAAAACAGTGACCAAGATAAGTGTTTTCAAACTTCAGCCATATGTACCGGGCCTGCCTTGATGTAACGGATGTGAATAAAAAAAGTCTTTTTTTTTACTACAATAATGACGTAGGGATGAGAAAGATATAACTTAGAAGGAATATAGGCTACCAATATTTGCGTGAAGGGATAAAACACCCTGATTATACCACGGTTGGTATTCGAGCCCCAGCCCCTTGTCACCTATAAACCATACCAGGCAAGACTTGCCCCTTATTCTATGTGGCCACTCGTGGGAGCTATGAATAAATTAACATTAATACCCCACAATTGGTTTAAACGTTCGCCGAAAATTGAGAGTAGACTAGGTTTGAGGGGCGCAGCAATTCACACGCCAGTCAAATTGTATATTGATCCATGATGCTTTGCTAGGCAAAATCAAAAAATCTGATTATCAATCTTACCTAATTTACTGGTGGATAAACATATATTTTAGATTTTTGTCACAATGTAGGCCTATGTTTTCAAATTGATGCTTTGTGTAGAGAAACAGATCAACACAGAAGAAGTCAAGCAATCAATTTCACTAAATGACTTTATTTAATTTTATTTTGACAACCTCTATGTGCTACCAATCCAAATTTTAATTTTACACCTAATTTTTGATTCTTAAATTCTAATCCGAATCTTAGAAAAAAAATGATTAACGTATATGAAAATAGTGATATTAAAATTAATATTAAGATCTTTTTAACTAAATTGCAATCGTTATAACATTAATATATTCAGTTAAGTGTTAAATTAGGTCTGGTTGTTAAGTTCGTTATAATTATTTTGGAGCTGAACCAATAATAAGTAGTATTAGGGCTCTAAAACGAATTCCATTAAGAAAATGTAATCATGAATTAAATTTATTCTTGAATATCCTTAAGGATTTAAGGGCTAGAGGATTCAAAAGCCGCATAACTAGATTTACTTATAATACTTAAAAGGTTGGGGTGGGGGTTATAATCCTCCAAAAAAACCTTCCCCCTCAGTATGGCCATGCAAAAAAATAAAGGGTACGGAACTCCGCACGGAAAGTTTCTCGCTCTATTGTTTAAAAATTGAGATATTGGCTCAAAACTCGTAATATATGTGAAACGAAATAATATACACTAACAAACCAAAGCATAAATTGCACGATACTTATGTAAAACATTTTTTGAGTCCCGGTTTTAAATTTTATAATTTTACTTTTAAATAATTAATTTCCTCATTTGTATGTTTGAACAAAAAAAAAATCAATATTGGATCCACAAGGGTCAACATTTCGTATTAGAATTTCAACTTACAGTTATAATTTTCGGCATTTTATTAGGTGTTGCACATCTTCAGGTCACCGCATTGCTATTTAATTCCTCATTTATAAATTTTGACAAATAAAAAATATAAATATTGACTATTTAGTCTAAAATGGAGATAGATCATTATTGTACAAACATTTCTCCTAAGTGGTTTAAGAAAAAATAAATTTTTTGAAAGACATACTTAGGTTATATTTAATTACTCTATGACATTGGAGCATTATTGCGTTACAACTTAAGTAGTATTTCTTTACAACTAAAGCTCACAAAATTGTATTAGTATATTTGCCAATATCTCAGAAACTGTTGATTTTATAAAAATATATTTCATATAAAAGTTTTTAATTTTTAATAGTACTACAATTTTGCAATGGAGTTATTTAATATATCAAATAGTTGTGGAGATACGGAAATTTCCGCTTCTGTAAAGTACCCTAAAAGTCATTTTCATGGGAAAATGTAAATAGCCAGTTTATTTATAATCTTAATCAACGCCTAGATACGAATTTTAATCAAAATCGATTTTTTCTCTTTTCGCCCTTTATTACTACTCTTAATTTTAAGTTTAAACAGACACACAGACAGACGGCATTGCAAAGACCACTTTTTAGGGTTCGGGGGGTCATGAAACGTCAAGATCCATAAAAATCTTGATTTTGATTTTTTTTACGATCATTATACTTTCTGTACCTGTAAGATAGCAAGAAAGTAAAAAGTTGAGTTTCTTAAATCACAAAAAATGGTCATACCTTTGATAATAACACAGATAACACGCCATCACTTGACAACTAACTGACGAATGTTCTGGTATAGCTAGTCGGACACATTAACGCTGATAAAATGATAACTGTCCGAGGAAATACTTCTAATTCTTGCCGCATCTACATTAAATTTTATCAAGAACTATATTAAGACCAAGAATACTGGTACACTGGTACAGTTGTGACTTATGAAAGGGTCTAGACTGGATTAAAACATTGTGTAGACCTATCGCAATCGTCACATCTCTGGGTAAAATATATATAAACAGGTAACTAAACCCAGATTTTTTTTTATATAGGAAGAACACTTTCGACCACAAACATTGGTTGAAAGTCACCAAAATCTGGCTTTATAGTAATATGTTTTATTTGATTTATTAATTAAAACCTATCAATAACTTCCAATGATACCTCTTCATGGATTACTGGATAATTTCTCTTTAAATTTTTAATCAAGCATAGGAATATAACTACAATTATTGTAATATTTTTATCCACCCCATTTTGGTAAAATGAGTTTCCGGTTTTCAAATAACGGGCTTCCTATGGAAATCACAATTTACTTCAAGCCACGCAGTGGTGAACGAAGTGTTGCCTACACCACACAAGTCACGGCAAAGGTTGGTGAACAAGGACGAAATTATTATTATTATTACTGTCTTATTATCGATTGAGCTATCCGTATTCAATTACTTTAACAAAGTATGGACGAAGAAGGCAGAATTGACAGGGAATACACAAGTATTTGCATTGATGGCTAGTGGGAAATCATTTTTTAAAAAGCTCTCCGTACACCCTCCCCGTAAATGTAATACCAGATTATTAAAGCTTAACGTTTAGCCCGTGTGCATAATGTTTAGGGCACAAAAACTATCCGTTAAGGAAGAATTTTATATAATTCTCCATCTATTAGAGGTGTTTAAAAGTTACATTTTGAGCCAACTAATTTTATCAGCACAAGACCGACGAACTAGCTTATCGTAGATCAGACACAGCACCAAGGGCCCCGATCGTTGACTCATCACTGTGATAAAATGTCATCCATGATAAATTGTTCAGCCGTGTTCGATTCCCACCAAGTACTGGGCGCCAGCTCGCTCTACACTCCTGTTTAGGGTACTCCAAGTACTGGGCACCAGCCTGTTCTACACTCCTGTTTAGGGTACTCCAAGTACTGAGCACCAGCCCGTTCTACACTCCTGTTTAGGGTACTCCAAGTACTGGGCACCAGCCCACTCTACACTCCTGTTTAGGGTACTCCAAGTACTGGGCACCAGCCCGCTCTACACTCCTGTTTAGGGTACTCCAAGTACTGGGCGCAAGCCGCTCTACACTCCTGTTTAGGGTACTCCAAGTACTGGGCGCCAGCCGTTCTACACTCCTGTTTAGGGTGCTCCAAGTACTGGGCGCCAGCCGTTCTACACTCCTGTTTAGGGTACGCCAAGTACTGGGCACCAGCCCGCTTTACATTCTTGTTTAGGGTGCTCCAAGTACTGGGCACCAGCCCGCTCTACACTCCTGTTTAGGGTACTCCAAGTAGTGGGCACCAGCCCGCTCTACACTCCTGTTTAGGGTGCTCCAAGTACTGGGCTCCAGCCGTTCTACACTCCTGTTTAGGGTACTCCAAGTACTGGGTGCCAGCCGTTCTACACTCCTGTTTAGGGTGCTCCAAAGTACTGGGTGCCAGCCATTCTACACTCCTGTTTAGGGTACTCCAAGTACCGGGCACCAGCCCGCTTTACATTCTTGTTTAGGGTGCTCCAAGTACTGGGCACCAGCCCGTTCTACACTCCTGTTTAGGGTACTGATACAAGTATCGTGTCTTGTGGAAGTTGAGTGTAGTAACACTTGAGCGCAACTGGGTTACGAGGACTAGCCAATCTTTTCTTAGTATTGTTATTATTATTTCACTAGGACTTTTTTGTTAGGTTAGGGGAGATTAGTTTAGGTATCCTTCGTAAAGGGCACAAAGCTTCCCCTTGTTTGTTTCGATGATTTCAAATTCAGTATCAGAAAGAAAATTAAGATTTGAAAAATCTTAACATACTAAATTTTAAAACTAAACTCTAAATAAACTCTTTATACGCGTAGGACTAGAATCAATTTTTATAAACCCTTAAAATAACTCCGAAAATACTTTAAATAAACTGAGAACTATGACAATTATTTTTTTAATAACTTAGGCGGAATTTGCACCGTGGAACCCAAATTAACTGTCTGACATACTTGGGTTCACTGACCACGAGCCAAGTCGGGAAAAGCAATATTCCTCTCCCCTCCTCCAGCATTCCGCATTTCTTTGCGCTAAACTGATACAGATTTCAGTAAAGACAGAAGGAAAGCTATATACAAAAGTTATATGTACATAACACTTTATAGCACAGTATTGTACGAATTCCAAGAGGATTCTAACAATGTTTAAAAATAAAGTTACATGAATGTTGAGGCCAGTGTTTGATTTCTTGAGAAAAACAACTGCACATACTTTTAAAATATAGAACAACGATAACCATCTCTGTGGTCAAAGTTCCTTGCTACTGATCCTGAGGTCCCGGGTTCAATCCCCGCCGCTTCCAGATTTTCTGTTAAGAAGTGAGTCTGGAACAGGCTCAACTCGGCCTCGTGAGGACAAATTAAAAGCTACTTGAATGGAATAGTGGCGGCTCCGGCTTAGAAAACTGAGATTAATGGCTGGAGGACTCGCTGTGCTGACGACATGACACCATCTATTCGCATAAATTAGTACTATCTTCGTCAAGAGACGGTGGTCACTTGGTTGGTAGGCCCTATTGATCGATTACGGGATGATGACACAGAGAGAGATAGACAAATGAAACCCGGATAGGGATTTGAATCTTGGTCATCCTACTATAAGTGCCGACCACACTACCAACTGTGGCTTTCAAAATATTTTTGTCAGTGTTTGTTGAGTGACATACCAATATGGAGGAGATCCCGTATATCTCATTCGGTAGAACGGCCGGCGCGTGAAGCCGGATGTACCAAATTCTAATCCTTGTTGCCATTTTTCTATATTTACAATATTTTTTTCCATTTATTTGATGTATTTAACGTGATCTTTCTTAAATGATTGATTATATCAGTGGACGACTTATAAATTAACTTAAGTATAGAACAGACATAACACCCAGCCCCCGGCAGTTAATTTATCACTGTGAAAGAAAGGGTAAACTCACATTACACCAATAATATTTTTTCTGGCCATGCCAGAAATTAAACCCGGGACCCTTAGCCCAATAGACAGACACGTTACCGACTGAGCTAAGATGGTGGAATTTTCACAATGTAAACATTGTTTATAAACCTAATTATATCAGTGACAAAATACATTTATGACAAAATGTACACGTCAGTTAGTGACAAAAATTACTTTTGTGATGAGTTATCCTTGTGAAAAAACATTATTTTTACGATTTAAATTTCCAGTGACAGTTTGTGATGAAACGTCCTCATTACATTTTTTTCCCTTGGTCAAATTGTCCTGGGGGAGCCTCTAATAATATTCAACTACTTTGAATCGCAATAAAGTTGGTAAACCTGTGATATGAGATGTTGGTTATCTTGAACAGGGGTGACTTTGGCTTCAAGGGGCCATATTATAAGCTGAACTTTCTTTTTTCTTTGTATGTGACAGATTTAACAGATCGATTTACGTTCAATAATATAGAATAAAAGGAGAATGTGTGTATGTGTGTGTGTATTCTTGTACCATAGTAGGTCTTCTTTTGTGAGAGACTTGTATGGTTCGCTAGTTGATAATTGAAAGTATTGGGATTAAAAGTAACTATGTCTCACGATTGAGTTGCAAATGTTAATGTTATTTTGTACTTTCATGAGTAACAGTTTATTTTAATTCTACTTGTTCTTTGAGTTTAGGTTTATTTATAATTTATAATTAATTTTGTATCAAGGGAACCAAACTAAGAAATTAAAAATAAAAGTAAATGGAAATAAATCTCAATGACACCGATACAAAACAAATAAAATATTTATAAGGAATCAATAAAATTAAGGCAACTAGAGATAAGAAAATCGCAGTGACTCCTCCCTTACCCAAAAGATTAACTAAGTTTAGTTACAAAACTAACATCTCCTGATAATGGTATCTCCACCGAATAAGTACCA
Source organism: Timema bartmani (assembly GCA_902151455.1). Taxonomy (NCBI): domain Eukaryota; kingdom Metazoa; phylum Arthropoda; class Insecta; order Phasmatodea; family Timematidae; genus Timema; species Timema bartmani. The sequence goes on from CABFWB010000942.1 coordinate 160,481, forward strand.
TCTAGCATGGGGAGGGGGAGGGGGGGTAAGGTAACCTTTTGGCATTGGAAGGCTGCATGTAACTTCACGAATTCCTCAAAAGGTCGCACATTTAATGAACAATAAATTTTACCAAAATATTATTGGACACCAACCATAAATAAATCAATAAGTGGGGTTAATTTTATTTTAATTGATTATAATACATGACGTTTGAGAATATATAATTTAAAACGAAGAAGATACATGATTGACAACCTCAAAAGGCCGCAGGTTTACCATCAATGATCTAACGCAGTGGTATTCAACTTTGGGTACGCCTACCCCCATGGGTACGCGAAGATATCTTTGGGGGTACATAAAATTTAAATAGGGCCTACAGATTATTTCATGATAAACACTAAATAATCAGTACCAGGTTTAGGGTTTGTCGCAAGATACTCGGACTTAAGGACATGAGATCTGGAAGTGCCATTTTTTTCTCTTTCTTTCTCCTAGATTTATATGATAGAATATGTACAGCTTGAATTATGAACCAACCATTTGGGGGGGNGGGGTACGGATTTGAAGAGTGATTACATCTGGAGGTACGTGAACAAAATAGTTTTAGTACCACTGATCTAGCGCATTGGAGTATTGTAGAAATATTGTTTACATTTCTAATGGATACAGATTATATTAACTTAATCCAGAGATGGTAAAACTAGATCTTTTAGTCATGGGTAGTGAGTGGAACCAGAGTGACAGGGGGCACTCCCCCTTCGGAATAAATCTACCCCCGCCCCCATATATATTTCAAATCCTCTGAGATTATCGAATATGAAGGTGAAAGATGGTTTTAAATCAAAATACAAAGGACTTATAGATGCATTCAATATCCAAAAAAATTTCAGGGAGGACCACTTCAAATAGCTTCTAGAGGCATCTATATAGCTTTCAAATAAATCATGCGAATAGCACTCTAAATAGACTCTAAGACCATTTAACTTGCAAAAATCTCTAGTGGAGGACCACACCAAAATGCTTCTAGATGCATGTGATTTTTTTAAAATTTAGTGCGAGGACCACTTCAAATAGTTTTTGAAAGCATTCCATTTCCAAAATAATTGCGGAAGTAGGACCACTCTAAATAGTTTGTACAAACATCGGGGAGGACTATTCCAACATTCAAATAGTCCATAAAAATAGTCTAATTTTCAAAAATTGAGGAGGAGAGACACTCCAAAAGCTTTTGTGGACATCCAACTTTCAAACATTTATCGGGAACGAGAGGGGAGGGGGGCGGGGTTGGAGGTTTAAAGGCAAGTCCTTAAAATACTTTTTATTGTTTGCCCCCTCTCCTACACAAATAAGGTTCGGCCGTCGTTGCTTTGAGCAGCTCACCGGTAGTGATGTATGCAGTACTATGAATTGAGATTCTGCCACCATGACAGTCTCTAGTATGACCTAAGGAAGCTCATATTCATTTTTTAAAATTATGTATTTAGCACCACGTCTTATTACCCGTTCGGGTTGTACGCTTAAGTATTAATTACGCTAATGGGTTAGAAATTGGGAAGGTTGAATGTAGATGAAGTGAACCCGCATTTGCGTGGAGGAAGAGTAAAAACAATTTAGGAAAAACCACCCCCAGTTCACCCGAGCGAGATTCGAACCTCGATCTACCCGTTTTTGGCAGTTCAGTGTAATACGAAACTAGCGCGTTAGCTAACCATGCCACCGAGGTGGGTAGGAGGCTCATATTATTACTAGCGTTGTTACTTATTAACATTTTTGCCTTAGCAAACTCCGGCCAATCAAGTAAGATATATAAAAATATACATCAGTATACTTCTTCTTAATTATTGTAAGTACCCTAATTTTTTACATAGGTCTACGTGGACTGTAAAGTTCATAGCTTTTTTTTCCGGCATGGAGAGGTTTTGTTTCGAGTCCCGATCGAATATAGGTCTAATGAGGGTTGTTTTCATAAACCGTTATACCTCCAAGCAAATGCGGGTGAAGTTTCACTACATTATATCTTCCTCATCACTAAACCTCGAATGTTGTAGTAGGAAGATGTTCAATCTAAATGTAAACAAAATACATGTACTGATCGTACAATAGGAGGAGCCCATATACTAATAGTTAATGTTATTTATCAACACCACCCAGAATCAAACCAGGTTTCCCAGACTTGCGGTTGACTACTTTAACTACTTTCCCACGAGGATGGCCAGTACTAGCTGTTATCTATACTCTTTAGTTCGTAATGTAACAGTTTGGGATGTTTTTTGGTCTCTAAAGGTATTCTACCTCATTGATATAAAGAAGCTAGTTTGAAGTTTGTGACAAACTTTCAGGTATAATTTAACTTTCATAAGAAGGGTCTTTAGGAAATACTAACATATTTATTTACAATTGAAACTGATAATAATTTACTTTGTTATTAGTAGGTATTAAAAATATTTATCAAAAGTGACTGTTGCAGGTAACATCACTTGGCGTATGAATACGTGAAAGTATATCTAGTAACTTTTCTAGCTTTCAGATAAGTTTATATATTAAATCGATCAAAAATTTTATGATGAGATTTAATTTATTATCTTTATAAACTTGTAATATTTTGTTTAAACTAATTTGCATAGAAGCGGGTATTTTTAATATTCTTATTTGGCTGTTTATAGCTCTAGATGGACCTTGCCTTGACCTCAGGTTATGCTTTAAAGAATTAAGTTGTTTATTATTTGTTTATAAATTCGTCTTATTTGTTAAATATTAAATACATCGCCATATAAATGGATCTTTTAGTGTTCAGTGTTGCTGTCTTAGCCTAAATTATTAAGTCGCGTGCTTATATAACGATGTTTATAGTTCATCTACGATAGGAAAGATGGTAAGCAACAGATAGCAGAAGGTTTTTTAATTGAAAACATTGGCTGAAAGTACTTATTCGGAAATAGTTTTTGCTTACATCATCATTAAAAGTAATATCAAACGATTCTAATAATATTTCCAGTTAATGTCTGGAATAAAATTCCTTCTGCTAGATGTCAATTATCTACATTCCAACCGTTGGTAAGCTATAAACTATTTACGTTAAATATCACAATTATTTTTTAAGAAACTTCAAAGATAGCCAATATATTTCTTCAAGCTCTTAGTAAACTAAGGGGGAAAAATACATTCTCTTTTGTAAAATATAGGTTGTGCTTTTATTTTAATAAATGTTTATTGGCGTTTCACACAAAGTCGTGACGGAGAGAAAGAAAAGTGTACACAAATCCATGAAATCACGTCAAAATGGACGTCAATTTGTTATCAGTCTTACTCAAACAATATTTTATGATTAGTAAAACTCAGTGAGATGTTGTATATTCCTGGGGGTACGTGTACCACATTTTGGGATATAAGGGTCGGATAGTTACACTAACTACAGCTTATTATTTATTTAATACTGAAAAAAGAAACTGTTTATTGGTACGTTAATCAGGAGGACTAGTGCTCATACCTCTTTACGGGTGTCATAATTTTTCCTAAATTGGCACAAACCCTACTTCAAAGGTTTCCGAAGAAAATACGTGTTGTTTTAATTGTTATATTAAGTTTAAATAGTTTTTATTCTGTTAGCGTCATAGCAGAGCAACCAGTAAAATACAATGTCACAGAACACTCGAAAGATTTACTCTCAGAAAACATATGTTTACTGTCACAGCGAGGTCTGTGTTGTTTCTTAAATTATCTAACATACATACTTATACATTCGTTCATATCCACATATGAGTTCATACAAGGAAAAAAATATATACTGAATTGTAGAACCTTTTGATGCATAAAGTATAGATGTGTCCATCAAATCCTATCAAATATACTAGGTTCAAATTTGAAAAGTATATATCCAATATTATTAGAGCTATTAGGAAGGTTATTAGTGGGTCTAATCTTATAATCATGGTACCAACTTAACAACAGAATTTAAATTTTCCAAATAATATCATGTTAAATTGCTCCATGACAACAACAAAAAAAGTCAGCATTTTGTTAGTATTTTTTTTCTGTAGGAAAATAGAGGCGTCATCTACTTGAAGGTAAGATCTTCTCACTATAGTATTTCCTATGGGAACTGCAGTTATGAAAACTTTAATACCCCTAAAACGATTCTAAATAATCCCCAAATCTTTTTTGTGACTTTATTAAATATCACTTTATATTTTTAATAAGGCTAGCTTTTATGTTTCTTGCCATTTACACTGATCTTAGAACTTCAACATTTCATGTGAAACTTCGTTGAGTATGAGATAATTTCATAATTGTTTTGATAAATAAAACTTCAAATAAATGGTTTTTACCCCTGTTGAGATATGTTTATACTCTTCATCTCCATTTTGGTGGGAGCCATATTTTAAAATAATAAACCAATTCTTAAATAACTCGGGATATCTGGCTAGATGTCTGCAACGCGGTTTTAGAGCCACGCGGTGGAAGGGGACTCGAGTTTTGGTATTTGTACATGAACTTTTTTAAATAAAGATAAGTCCTGTTCAAATTATGTGATGCCCACGAGCAACATAAAATAACTGTTGAGATTACAACATGAAGAAAATTAAACTTAAGCTTACTGAAGTTTTATTAAAAAAAAGTTTTTCTTACAAAAACTGCAAAAATATCTATCCTAACCAACGTTCCGTTTATTCTCATTTGAAGAACAACATCATAATTTAATTAAAATAATCAATTTAGGAAAACCAACGACTTAGGGTGGGAATGTAGGGGACATGAGTCATGACATGTTTTTGAAATTTTTGTAATCAAACATTTTTTGGTCAAAATTAATAAAGTGCTTCTCAATTAGAATCATAGAGTTTAATTTTCTTCACATAGTAATATCAACAATTCTTGAATATCTGTCAAGGGTGTCCTGGAATTTAATCACAACTTTTTCTCTTCATTTAAATGTTTGTCATCTAATGCCGCCACGCTCATGACAGATATTCGATAACTGTTGACGTCACCACGTGAATAAAATTATACTCTATGTTTATAAATGACTAATATTTTATTTATTTTGACCAAAGTTTGTTTTGCTATAGAACCTACAAAAACACTAACCTTTTCTGGCATATACTACACTTCGATCTTGAGATTATTTTTGGTTTTTATAAGTTTCAAATTTGGATTCAAGACTCGAGATACGGAGGTAAAAATGAAGCTCTGAATTTGAGGAATATATTTTTTTTATTTGAGCCATGTCTGTAACCTATCTTTCACCGCTAAACGATGATATCTGCCCTGTAAGCCAGTTTTTCTCGTGACAAAAGTACGAGCTCGTTCAGCTAAGTTTGGAGATCATGGTAGCGGAAGTATCCGGGGTGAAAGAGAATGGGGAGATCTCTCCTTTGTTAAGGTCGCCCAGCAGAGACCTTGATAATGTCGTGTTTTGTCCATTTCACGGTACCATTCACATTCTTTCAAAGCAGGCAGGTATTCACATGGATATCACAAGTATCGAACAATGATCGAGAGAGAGAGAGATGCTGTTTGATAGATTGTCCACAGATACGTTCTCACACGGTTTGTCTGAGACTGCTTTTCGCGTCTGCGCAAGTGAAATGCGAGATTGAAAAGTTCATATAATACTAGTAATCAACTGTTGCATATGTGATCAACTGATCAATGAGAAAAATGACGCCTGGACAGATATTTGAACCATTGCCACTTGACATTGGTGGACCCAGAAAAATTAATTTGGGAGAGGGAGGTGTGAGAGAGTAAGGTAAAGGCATATTATTTATCAAAAGCTTATTTTTGGCACAACGTCTTACTACCCGTCTATACTCATTAAATTACACTTACAGGAGCTAGTATGAGAATGGCTGCAATTTTAGAAAAAATGTACTCGAATTTTCAAGGAGGGAAAATGGACAAACATTTATGAAAAATCCCTCTCATTACACCCGGCTGAGATTCGAACCCTGACCTTCCTGTCACCGGCAAACTAGGCAATAAGTAATTGATGTTTAGACCACATACCCAACCAGGTGTGTCTTATAATATGGAATTTATATTATACATATAAGCTACATCTATATTTTATCATCATCATTAGGTCATCAATCTTGTGATTGGTTTGCTAAAGCTCTCCACTTTTGTCCATCCTGGGACAAATTTCTTACATCTTTGTACTTTCTTCCGCTATCTGCTATTTTACTCGTATGCAAAAGAAAACATTCATGTGTACACCCCATTTACCCTGAAAGGTAGCAGTCTAACATTGACAGATCACGCTGTAACTATGTCTAATAGGCTCCCTAAGCTAATGTAGTGGAATAATGCAAGCCAAGATTCCTACCTAACAGGGTAAACGAAGTTTGTCTTTAATAATAGCCATTCATTTATGTGCGATTATTTTTCTTCATAAAACCAAAGTTAAATCCTTAATACTATTTTTTTAGCGCCTCGTCTTACTACCCATTCGTGTTATACGCCTATGTACCAATTACCTTCAGGATTTTAGGAATTAGAACGTGTGCACGCATTTGCGTGGAAGGAGACTGGAAAACCATTTAGGAAAAACAACCCCAAATACACCCGACCGAGAGTCGAACCTTGACTTCCCCGTCATCGGAAGTATAGTTTACGGCGAGAGTAGCGCGGTAGACCATGCAGCCACCGAAGCGGGTCTCTAATTATAAATAAAAACATATATTTTAGATGTTTGATAAAAAAAATGCATAAAAGATTGACGTAAGTTAATCTTACTCGCACGTTAGCATATGTTTGGAAATTATAACCGCCACAATAAAACTATAATTTGCATAAACGTTTATGCTATACCCCTCAGAGCTACACCTCCATTATTTCAATTATTCAAATGATAACATCCGTGAAACTCATTAAACATTGATTTCTTCCATTCAGATCTATATTACTATCAATTCCATTCACAAGAGAAAATTAGTTTAAGATGCTATGCTTAAAAGTGTATTTATGTATTTATGTAGGTCCAACAGGTATTTGTGTATTTTACAGATGTAAGCTCTATAATACATTTAAAAAAAACACCGCTGTGCCTAAGGCTGCGAATCTAATAATAAAGAAAATTATAAATCCCCCCATTGGGACCATTTCAAACTCTATGTGTGCTCTTTATATTGTTGATAATTCGATTAGAAATGGACCCTGTGTCACGCCTTTGACTTGTATTTAGATATTATTCAAATTGTCCTTCTCGTTTTCAAATTGGTTCTCTTCACAAGTAAACGCTATCAATGGTAAATTTAATACATATTAATCATATCCTCGCGCTTCATCCAATATCCTAAAGGTTTTCTAGAATATATTTCGACAGTTATTGCTTCACAAACGTAATCTAAATGAAAAGATCTGGCTAAATGCCACAGTTGTTAGGATAACATTCTCTATTATTGAGTGTATTTAAATGTAGTTGTTTTGTTATGTAAAATGTTCCTTTTTTTAAAAAGGAAACTATTATGTGTTCTTACACACGTTATTTACACATTGTTAGATGAGTTTTTAAACATATATTCATTTGCATTGAAGTGAGTCTAAAGGTGCGAGATATCGCAGAAAAGGTTTCTATTTGTATTACGCCTCTGTACACCTAGTTTGGATGATTGTATAAAAAGACGATGGGGACATGACACATCTAACATCTTGTTGAATCGTTTTTGCGAATTAAGCCATGAAAGATACATGCAAAACCTGTTTCTTCTTTATTGTCCGTATCAAACAGGATAGTAAAACTTATAAAAGACTTGTGTGACAGTTTTATTCATCTGGAATAACATTTCGTTTGAGAAAAATTTGGGGGGTAAATTTATTTTTTATTGTTTAATTTATTTCGATGTGAAACGAAGGCTTGTTTGGAATTGATTTGCTTTGAATTGAGTGGTCTTAATTCTCAAGCTGGGTGTGTAATTTATTTTAGTGTTAATAAAGTTCGTGAAAATAAATAAATTAGATACACTAAGATAACTTAAAACCTATTAATAGGTTTAATTAATAGGTTAATAGTTAACTATTACCGGGGATTGTGAGTTAAAGTCAGTATTTATACAGTTTTTGGAACAAATCACTTCAAACAAATAAAAATAAAAATTGCTTTAGTATATAGACTACGCTTAGTTTGATTTTCCCCACATAGTAATCCCAATAGTTTTTGAATATTTGTCACGGACTTAGCAAAATCTACTCAGAAACTTCTAAATTTGAGAGATAAAGTTCTGGTAAAATTCCGCAAATACCCTGAAATATTCCGCATTTTACCTAAAAGTAGCCGGGGACGTGATAGCATCTGGGGGCTGTAACTGTAGCCGGGGTGAAAAGTAAAGTTGTTAGTAGTAGCTGGGGCTATTATTAGTTCAAATACAGTCTATGTAAACGGTTGAGATTATGTGTATAACATTAAACTAAATGTGTCTCATCATCATTAGTTCCTCAATCTTGCGATAGGTTTGCTGCAGCTCTCTATTTTTGCCTATCCTTGGCCAAATTTTTTACATCTTTATACCTTCTTCTGCCAACATATTTCAATATCTGATTCATGCAATCCAGTCTTGGTCTCACTAATGAATTTCTCTCTTTCACATCTCCTTATATAATTATCTTCGTTAAACTATGATGTCTCAGTATTTGGCCTACCATGTTAACTCTTCTTTGCTGTATACCTTTATCAAGTTTCCTTTCTTCATTCACTTTTCTTAGCACTTATGTATTTAATATCATCTCCATCTCACGATATTTTCAACATTCACCTGTGGAATCACATTTCAAATTCTTCTAATTGCTTCCTCTCATTTCCACCAATGGCCCATGTTTCACATCCATAAAGCACAACTCTTCTCAACCATATGCCTTAAGGAAACTTTTCCTGATTTACAAATAATATATGTTAGCCGAGTTTAGTCATGTCATTGTTATGAAAAGCTTTCTTCACCTTTGCTATTCTACTTAGAATATCTCTATTGCTTCTCTTATTTTTGGTTGTTTTTCTACAGCCTAGGTAGGAGAACTCCATTACTTGTATCTTCTGTGGCAATATATATTTTTGGTAAAAAAGAAGAGTATTTTGTTATAAAAATTGCAAAACCTCGGACCTTGACTCGGCTTCCCCTACACCCTAACTTTATGTTTCCATCTTTTTGGGTCCGCTAAACTTGATTAATATTCTAAAATATTTTTTTTAATGTAATATTTCTACAAGTGGCAGCTATGTAAACGTAGGTATGTATTAGTTTAACAGAAAGCGTGAATTAAAATTATGGTTTTCTAAAAATAGCCATTGTAACTTATAAACGGCCAGAAAACTTGTAAATTGAAGAAGTGCTAAAATAATTAAATTAGGACTTGAACGAGATTTTTTATGGTTTTACATTTCTCAAAATGCTTATATTATGTTCTTAACCATTTTTATAATTTTTATTTGTAAATTACATCATTTAGAGGAACTAAACAAAAAATTAGCTAAATCAGTTTGTGATTCTGTAAAGAACAAACTTGCAGAGTTTTTTTTTCTCTCAGTATAAAAAATTCTTAACGATGGACCAAGAGGCTTAAAGTATTATAAACCTTTCACATTTCATCGATGGTGCCTAAGAGGTCGTGGTTTGGTTCCTGGCAGAATACACTGCAGGGGTATTTCCTCAATTTGAATAGTTTTTTCATCCTCTCTCCTCATTTATGTGTGGGAACTTCCTCTAATACTGTATTTTACATCGGTATAGGACACCCTGGGTGCCGCCATCTGAGCGCTGGCAAGACTGGGCGCCAGTGTAAAAAGGTAGTGATTGTTTTTTTTTACCTAAATATTAATTTTTGGAGGTTTTTTTTACAAACAATTATAACAGAAGAACCTTAATTTGTTTGTTTTTATAAAGTTAGACAGTTGATGTTTTAGAGTTAAAAAAATTAGACACATAAAAAAACCATGAAAAAAACCTGACCTAGCATAAGCTAGTTTTCGTTTGTTTTTTACAATTAAAACACACATTTTTAAGGCGGCGCCCAGTTGTCCCAGTGTCCAGTTTGCAAGCGCCCAGATGTCCCAGTGCCCAATTCGCAAGCGCCCAGTTGGCCGCGCTCAGTTGGCGGTGTCGAGTTGTCCCAGTGCCCAGTTCGCAAGCGCCCAGTTGGCCGCGCTCAGTTAGCGGCGCCTAGTTGTCCCAGTGCCCAGTTTGCAAGCACCCAGTTGGCCGCGCTCAGTTGGCGGCACCCAGTTGGCCGCGCTCAGTTGGCGGCGCCCAGTTGTCTCAGTGCCCAGTTCGCAAGCGCCCAGTTGTCCGGATCCGCTTTTCCATCACTAACTCGTAGATTAAACCATATTTAATTCATCTTTTAAAATGAAGCTCGGTTATGTTTTTTTAAATTGATATACTATTGTGAATTAATAAAAAAATATTTATACATCAAAGCTATGCAAAATAATTTAGTCTAATTAAAATTAAGCCCATACATATTCTTGACTGTTACGAAGTGTATTTTCCTTCAGTAAAAAAAGAGTTTCTGGAACCACATATTTTGGGGGATACAAACCTCAGCCTGAAAAAAATAAAGGTAGTGGCACAAACCAGATGTGAAATAAATGAGAAGAGCTAGTCTTTAGTTCACCTCATGGCACCCACTTCTTGCAAGGTGTTACCAACCTTTCAAAACAAGAATACCTAGACACAAAAGTAAAAGAATGAAGACTAAAGAATGGGAATAAAAGATAGGTGTGCATTCTCTCTTTCTTTAAAGAGGGGTGAATGGAAGAAGAGGGTGAAAGGGGGGGATTAAAGAATAGGTGTAAGTCCCATGTGCTTTGTCGCATCCTACTAGAGGTTATTGCAGTGAATGAGGGAGAGTTTGAATGGCATTGTACTCCAAACTGGCAACTGTGACCGGCACATTAGCATTGACAGCCTGTGGGGCTCTGTGGGGGTATTGTGACCTAGAGACACAGGACATATTGTGGTCCAAGTGCTTACAGCTTCCTGTCCGGTCTTGTCGTGTGAACCTGGTAGTGTTCAAGTGGGGACGGCTGCTGGGGTGTTCAACGTGAACAGTACCTACACAGGCATAATAGACAAATTAAATAGGCCCAAGTGGATGATAACCAAAATTTTATATTATAGTAGGCTCGTGGTAGGTATATGATAGTTAATAAAGTTACTAAGGCTTATTTCATAATCATCGTCGAATTATATTCTGCAACTAAATTTTTTGAAAAATTGACTAAATGCTTCCTTTTTTTTCATTACAACGTCCTAAGGTAAAACTACATCCAAACAGTGAGATATATAGCCTAATGCATGTCTGGGCTACATTACTCGTAGTACAGTTTGTGGAAAGATTAGCCAGTACTAATGTACCGTTTCCCAGGGGACGCCCGACTGTACTAATAGTACATCCTTTCTGTAGAGGCTCTTTCCATGTCCCTATGAGAAATGGTAATGGTGGTAGTGAATATGAGGGTGTGAAACCATGAGAAACTCTTTATTATAATTTAAGTCTAACTAACCAAACCCTGGTTACCGTTGGGGTAAGTATCATTTCTGGAAAAATACCCAAGGTGCTAGCCGGGGAACTAACCCGGAATCCCTAAGCTCGTAGCCATATGCACTGATGAACAGTAAGATGAATGCAGGAGATTTAAGTTAATTTATATCCGAAGCTATCTAGCGAGCGACTGAGCGCGCACGCTTGAAAGATAGAACTGGTTCTATTTTTCAAGCGCGCGCGCTCGACCCGGTACAGTCTAGTTTACAGGCGCTAGGCAATATTATTATATATTGGTTCATTGAGTGCTAGGAAAACTTCTCATTTTGACATTTTTATTACTATCGATAGGTTTAGCATACTTGCTACTAACGACCTAATTTAATTGGTAAGATCATAAACCATGCTTATAATCATAAACCATGCTTATATATATATAATCATAAACCATGCTTATATATATATATATAAAATCATAAACCATGCTTATATATATATATATATATATAATCATAAACCATGCTTATATATATATATATATATATATATGTGTGTGTGTGTGTAAAACTGATATGTTAAAATACTTCAATATTATCAAAGTAGGCCTTTACAAATAAGAATCACCATTAGCGTGGAGAGAGGATGAGAAAACCACAACAATAAATCACTTGTTAAAACCCCCCTCAGTTCACTGAGCCAAGATTCGGAGCCTCCTCGTCAACAACTAACGAGAGCTATCTGCTAATCATGCGCTTGCGCGCTTGTCAGTCTGGCCGAACCCTTAGATTTATATTTGACCTTCGGTCGCGTGATCATATTTTCGCATACTATAAGAAACTAACTTGGCTACGACGAACTCTACACTCGATGACCATCATAAAGAAACTATTGACTTCCAACTCCCCACAATACCTTTCTGCACGTATACGCTCACTCAACACTCGATCACAAGAAAACTCAACTTTATTCATTCTTTTTCATAATTCCAATAATTACTCAAATTCTTTCACTGTTTCAGCTTCTCGTTCATGGCATATTAACCAAAGATGTAAAGAAATTAGGAATGAGTAGGGAGAAGTCACAAATCGTGAGAGCACATTCGCGAGATTGAGGAGTGTGGATGTAATCACACCTTCGCGCGCGTGTGTTTGTGTGTGTGTGTGTGTGTGTGTGCGTGCGTGCGTGCGTGAATTATTTATGTTGTGTCATGGTCACCATGTTTGTGTTAAATTGATCTCTGGTTCTCATAATATGTAATCCATGTGTATTTGACCTCTAGTTTTTATATTTCACTAAATGTGTGTTTTTATGTATATCATTCTGTTAACCAATACAATTAAAATGAAGTTTAAGTGTTTTAAGTGTAAGAAAAGGCGGTCGCCTTAGCTTCAGTATTAACGTATATTATTATTATTATTATTATTATTATTATTATTATTATTATTATTATTATTATTACTACTACTAAACTCATCAGAACAACAAAGTAATTTATGACTATTAAAATTGTTGTCAATAGACAATCGTTAAGAAATCTGCCCAATGATTTTTTCGCTATCTCTTTGAATACTTGCTTCTCTGTCTGTCTTCAAAAGTTGATAAATATTATTTGTCCTTTCACAAACAAAAAATATATATATATATATATATATTGTCCGGTATTGTAAAATATTACTGTGTGCATGTGTATTTGAGTCATGTGAACTATAGAACACGTAAGGGGGGTAAAGAGATGGGGTGTCTCTTCTGTAAATCTACAATCCAACCTTCTATGTTCGCTCGGTCAAACAAAAATCTATTCAACACAACAAAGAAAAAAAAAACCTAGAGGAAGCTTATTTCAATTTTTCCTTCTGGCTCGCTGGTAACGTATGGTCGGAGCACTTGTTGGTTTGTGTGGGGGGGACGCATGAAAAGTTCGAATGGCTTTTTTTTTTTATTTTTTTACTATTTATAAAGGAGGAAAAGACTCTTTATGGTAGAAATGTGTTTATTTCAAGAGATTCTTTTATTTATTTCTTTGTACAAATATTTTGTACGAGTGCTCTTGTGGTTCTTATGATGTGGAGGATATACGTATTAGTGAGCAATGATAATTTTAAAATACTAAACATCTCTCAAAGTATGAGAATAATGGAAATTTATTTATTTTTCTCAAAATCTAAGTGTAGGTCCAATTTGGTTGATGGGATGCTTTATTCGTTTGTGTGTGTGTTTTTTTTTATAAAAGGAAGCATGTGTTGAATGAGTTTCATCTTTTTGAAATATTTAGAGTAAAACTGTGTTTTGAAATAGTTTGTAATCTTCATTGCAGTAGGAAACAAGAACATCTCATTGTTATTTAGACCTTTATTTATTTTGGGTTATTGTAATGCTCTACGCTCAAATTATGGATCGATTTAGCAGAAGCTTAAGCTATCTTTCACCAAGGATCAGGATAAGTTTACATTTCAAGCACCAGCACTGTAAATTGGTAAAATCACATTTACCCAACGATACTTTTTTTAAAAACAGAATTGAACCCAGAACCTTGAGATCAGTACTTGATGAGATAAAATTGAGAGCTTCGTTCATATCGGTACTAAAAGACTCGTGTCTCTAGCTTTTACGTCATCTTTGCAGTCACGGTTAAAAAAACAACACAAAAGTAGTCCACACAAGAAGATGTTTAAATCCGCAAGGAGCTAGAGTACGCTGAACGTGTCACCGAGTCACACCAGTTGGTTCACACGTGATATTAATACACATGGTAACGATGACGTCACACACGAGGTCTGCTTCAACAACATTGGTTGTCCGCTGAGCATTTTAAATTAATGTAAATAAAAATACATATTTTTTCCCGAGGTCTTATTATTGCCGAGATTATGAAATTACCTTATTCAATCAATGGCGTCTCTATGCCTGAAGAAGATTTAAGCTAGGATTTTAAGGTGAGATGCTAGAGAGTAGGGATTTCAAGTTAAGGCAAGTTTTTTTGGCAGTTTTTATAGCAAACACTTTTTTCGTCAAAATAAGAAAAAAATTCTCCAGTAGAAGCATAGATTTTAATTTTGTTCCCATAGTAATAATCTCAACAGTTCTTGAATTGGTGATAACTCTTTCTCTTTTTTCAAAAGTTTCTCATCAAATTCTAATACATTCATGAAAAGTAATATTCAAGAACTGTTAAGCCGACCATGCAGGCCCAAACTGGGCCCAGTACCAGGGGCAAAGCGCGGGCCCCCCACTCTCTTGGTTTTACTCGACTTCAATGGTGGCGAAACCTTATTTGTCTATGGGAGTGAGTTAGTTTAGCATATAATTAGGGGCTTTAAGGGGCTTTTAACCCGAAGCTAAGGGCAGTCTTGGGGATCCTAGGCGAATGTTTGAAAATATAAAACTCCCAGAAGATATTTGGGGTGGCCTTAATAAGAATGATTATTTTTTTAAATTATTCTACTCCATAATCTCTTTGGAGTAATTCTGCTTCAGGATTTTTTTTTAAATTTGAATTTCCCTATAAGCTATTTAGAGTGATTTTTGGCTGGAATCTTTTGGAAATTTAGATGCCTATTTTATAAGCCCTTTGAAGTAGTCTTCTCCTAAAAATTTGTTTAAAATTGGAGGCTTCTAATAGCTATTTTAAGTGGTCTTCACCATGGAATTTTATGTTGAAAATCTATTGTATCCAGAAGATATTTAAGTGGGCCTCTTTCAGCAAATTTTGTAAAATTGGATGCTCTAATATATATATTTGAAATTGTCTTCCCCTGGAAATTTCAATGATTGGTTTAATCTAGAAGCTATTTGAAGTGGTTCTCGCCTGGAAGTGTTTAGCAAATTAAATGCTTCTGGAAGCTATTTAGAGTGGTCATGGTCTTATTTAGAAAAAAAATTAAATGCCTCTCATGAATATTTGGAGTTGTCCTTTCCTGCCAAATCTTTGAAAACTTAATGTCTCTAAGAGCTATTTGGAGTTTTATACAAGACTTTTTTCAACTTCCCTTTAATATAATCGAATATTAAGTTGAGTTAAATAGCCCACCCTCTCCCCCCTTTTATATCACCACTGTTCGACTTTGATTTTTACGTGTTAAAAAAAATCGTTGGCCATTTTTACTAAACAAAAGTAATGTATGTAAATTAATCTGTAACTGAAAACTTAGATATTACGCCCATGATTAAGTACTTAAATTTAAATTCAACTTGGCTCACTACCCGACTCTCTTCACATGTAAAATTTGATTTAATTATAAAAATAATACAATCCTTGAAACTCCAGAATATTTTGAAACGAAGGACAGTTGCTGGCCGAGACAATAACAACATGGTGGTAACTTCCAGTTAAGTTCCTTCGGAGAACACCCCAGCTGGTGGGCTGGGCATGCACCGTTTTAAATATACTCCATTCACGGTAGGAATTACTCTCTGAAAGGTATTTTTTCCTACCAATATTCTACTATATAATAGATTTATGGTAGGGAAAAAGGCCTTTCAGAAAACAATTCCTACGCTGAACAGACTTTATGGATAGACGTTTCATTGCTTATCATTCATAATTTATTTTATTTAATCTACTAACCGGCCCAGTGGTGTAGTGTGTCAATGTACCTGGATACAAGCCTAGAGGTCCAGGGTTCGATTCCCTACTGGTACCTAAGGTATTCCCCCCCTCCCCTCCTTTGGGTAATAAATCCAACGGTCACCAGGGTTTGGTAAATTAAAGTTAACATTTTAGAAAACATTATAATTTGATCTTTCGTAAGGAGCGAATACTATAATAAGGTTAAGACTTAGATATTATTGTAATTTAATAAATGCAAGTATAAATTAAATTGATAAAGTAACCTTTAAAATATTGTATATAAATACATTATAATTTGCTCTTATAAGAAGTTGGCATAGTTTGGTAATATCTGTTTACATTGGTAGCGTTGTTGTGATATAAGTCAAATACATACAAAAATAACACCACGATATAACAAATATAAACTGACAAGCATTCAGAGTGGAATTCAGAGTCAAAACTTAACAATACAAATAGTTTAAAACGTTAAAATAGAATACAATTTAAAATACCAAGTTAAGATATATTACACCATATATGAAGAGTTGGATAGCTCAATTTAATATATTTTAGTGACCAAGTAATTTGCATAAAAAATTGTTTTGAGTTTTTTTAATATTAACCAAGTCTTATCTGTGGTTTTTTTTTTATCCCTGTACTCCTTCCAGTTTTCCGGTGTGAGCTGGAGTTTACCGGAACTTCATTAACCCGATATGTTTCGGTAAATATCTGTTTACATTGGTAGCGTTGTTGTGATATGAGTCAAACACATACAAAATAACACAACGACATAGCAACTATGAACTGACAAGCATTCACAATAGAATTCTGAGTCAAAACTTAACAATACAAATGGTTTAAAACGTTAAAATAAAAGACAATTTAAAATACCAAGTTAAGATATATTACACCATATATGAAGAGTTTGTTAGTTTAATTTAATACATTTTTAGTGACCAAGAAATTTGCATAAAAGTTGGTTTTGAGTTTTTTAATATTATCTAAGTCCTATCTGTGGTTTTTTTTTATCCCTGCACTCCTTCCAGTTTTCCGGTGTGAGATGGAGTTTACCGGAACTTCATTAACCCGACATGTGTCGGTACTGTGAATGGCGTATCATAATCATGGAAATCGTTATGTGCAGAAACACGACGTGTTGTAACGACCTATAGATGTTGATGTCAACATTTATTACAAGACCCGCTTTGGTGACCGCATGATTTAAGGCACTACTCTTGCAATATACTGGACTGCCGAAAACAGGGATTGGTGTTCGGTCCCAGTTGGGTGCTATGTTATTATTCCTAAAATGTTTTCCACTCACCATCCACGCAAATGTTAGTGTATTGCCTCTAAAAGCAACCTTACTCTTCTCTAACACATCAGATTAATTATTACATCGGCGTAAAACTCACACAGGTTCGGTTCACTTAGGTGTACCAATCAAACACTCTAGCCCTACCTATGGTAATCTGATCTGTAAACAGTCAATAATTTGGTATTAATAATACAGGGCTATCTAAATCATTATGGACTATTAGCAATTTTAACAAGAAATATACTTGTCACAATATTTTATTATTATTTTATTTTATTATTTAGCACCGTGTCTTACTGCCCGTTCAGGTTATACGCTTGAGTACTAATTACGATAATGGATTAGGAATTGGGAAGGTTGAATAGAGGAAGTGAACCCGCATTTGCGTGGAGGGAGAGTGATTTTTATCCCTGTACTCCTTCCAGTTTTCCGGTGTGAGCTGGAGTTTACCGGAACTTCATTAACCCGATATGTTTCGGTACTGTGAATGGCGTACCATACTCATGGAACTGAAAATGACGTATTTGACTTATATCACAACAACGCTACCAATGTAAACAGATATTACCAAACTATGCCAACTTCTTATAAGGGCAAATTATAATGTATTTATATACAATATTTTAAAGGTTACCTAACCAATTTAATTAATACTTGCATTTATTAAATTACAATAATATCTAAGTCTTAACCTTATTATAAAATTAAAGTTAGGAAAAAGAAATATTTGATTTATTTGGTAAATTAAAGTTAGGTTAAAGCAATATTTGATTTAGTTTACTGGGGAAAAAAAAGTTTGCTATGAAAACTGCTAAAACCCTTATCTTTCCCCACATTACCCTCCAAACACACTTTAAGAGCCCGTCTCACGGCTGACTAAACAAGAAATTAGATACACAATTATTCAGGGACCAGAAAACATCGAAGTGTGGATTTTAGCTTTCTTCTTTTGCTAACAGTGAGCCTGTGATTATTTAAAGAACATGGTTTTTAAATTTCATTATATTTTTTCAAAATGTGATGAAACGGTTTCTCTGGTCTCAATTCTACTGTTGGATACAGAAAACCGCACTAAAACGCAACGTCTGGTTCAAGCTGTATTACATGAGTAAGTTAAGTTTAATCTGTGAGATGAAACAAACTCTTAAAATTACTCAAACAAACCTTAGTTTTCTTTTTGAACAAAAACGGGAATTTGATCAAAAGTAGGTTTGGGCTTTTTGATAATTATATCTTTCTCAGTAATTGAATGGCATTCAATATCAAAGCTTAGCCCTGATTTATATTGGTAGATTGCCAGTAATGATGAACAAAAGTAATTTGTTATTTTAAATTCAGAAGTTAATAGAATGTTTAATGATTGTAGACACACTAATGTGTTTTTGTTACAACTTACAGTAATGAAATTACGAAACATGATTAAGCTAATTTCAAAATAATATTAATCATTAACTTGCTCATCCGTGATTCTTCTTAGCTTCTTAGGAACAAAACTCTCACATATTATAATATCTTATATTAAGAAAGTATTATGCGTAAACATTGCTAAGTTTGGTTCAAATGAAAACAATATAAATAATTTAAAATAAATAAATAGTAATATAAAATAAAATATTTTAATATATTTTTAAATTTTGCTTTAATCAGTACAGGCCGAAGGAACAAAGACATCAGTAATGATTACTTTCTTTCAAATTTTCTTGATAATTTAGTAAATAAATTGTACGACACAATCGTACCACCTTTTTCATATAATGTATTATATCTTGAGGAAAAAAATTCATATATATTATAAGTTATTTATAAACTACCCTTAAAAGATGAGTAATATTGTAAAGTTCTTATTCTTATTTATTATGAAAAACTATTCACAAATACCAATTTTTAACTCAAGCTTGAATACCATTTTCGAAATATTTCGAGTTTTATAAAATTTGTCATAAATAAACTATCCTTAAACGAATTCTTCCCCTTATCCCCCGTGAAACAAGTAAGCTATATAATTTGGTTTTATAAATTTTAAAGAAAATAGATAAAGTGATTTTCGAAATGTTTCGAATTTTTGGAAATTCCTCTTCAGTAAACTACCCTTAATTTGAGGGCTAGGTTCAAAATCAAATAAAAAGCCTTAGGTATTGCCGTATAGCATCTAAATATCAAGTTTGATAAATAAATATCTATCACACTGTTTCAGATCTGTGGCCAGGGACAGACAGACAGACAGACATGGGATGGGGACAAACAGAACGATAAAATTCACCTTTTTGGATTTGGACATACATAAATCGTAAAGATTCATCATAATCTCGAGGTCGAAAATTCTCTCGATTAAATCTACAATACTTTCTCTTGATATGAAAAAGTCAAAATCAAAGCGATCGAGATTTTTAAATTAGATATTTGGTTGTAAAAACTATTAGACGTCCAAGGTTTTAATGTGTTTACCGAGTTTGAGTGAAATCGATTTTTACTGTCGATAATTAATTTTCATTTCGAAGTTTTGAACACCCTTGGCCTGACTAATATTGGTTATATTAATAGATTTATTATATTTCCAGTTAATAGAGTATCAAATTAATTTTTAATTTTAATTAATTTAATTTAAATCGTATGAAATTAACATTGACAAAATTTTAACTCAGTAAAAAAGTTCGTGGACGAAGACCTTTACGCTTCGTAGATTAATTTTATTTTTAGAGGTAGGCTATACTGAATTAGATTACAATTGGATAGAATATATTAATTTATTTTCAAGATTTTGGACGCCTTTTGAAACCAATATTGAAGACAATTATTTCACCAAAACTTCGCCTTCCCTTTTCTTAAAATTTACTTTAAAATGTTTCAATAGGTTTATCTTAAGCTCTGAGCGCCCAGAAAAAGGCATAATAACTTCGGTAATTTATACTAAACGATTTATGTTATTTAAAAAGCGACAAACAAGCTTGAAATCTTTGGAGTAGACAGATTTTTCTTCTAGATATTGCATAAACTATCTAAAAATAAACTAAAAATAAAGGCGATTCTTAAATTTATAAAAAAGGTTCTTTTTCACCACACAGACAATCTATGGTGATCCACAACTTACTTTTAATCACACTTTAAAAGCGTTCCATCCTGTATGCCATTACATAATTGATCAAATGAATGCTATCCATCCATCCATCCTTGTTCGAGCTATTTCACAGAGAAGCTGGTAGATAGAAGGCGGTGAATGAATTACAGTAAAGCGAGCAAAGCGGTGTGTTTGCCGAAACCACTCAAGCCGGCAACGAAAGAAGAGGGGATAAATTACTTACAGGATTCTATACCCTGATTCTGTTATGAAGAACAGTATCTGGTGGTTACTAAAGCTACTAAAACTATTTTAATATATTCATACCTGATTCGGTGGCTTAATTGTCTAAGGCGTCACTCTCGCAATAGACAGGACTGCCGATGACAGGGAGATCTAATTTCCATCCCAGTCGGGTGTATTGAGGGTGTAGTTTTTCGTAAATTGTTTTCCTCTTTTCCTCCGCAAAAATGCAGGTACTCTTCCTCTAAATTTAACTTTCCTCATCCCTAAATCATTAGTGTAATTAGCACATATGTGTTTAACCCAAAAATGTAGTAGGATGCGATGATAAAAAATATATATTCATAACGTATATTCCAATAATAATAATCATAATAATAATAATAATAATAATAATAATAATGAGATTTATTACTTTCTCATATAGCGAGAGTATTGTAATCGTGAACATTACTATTTGCACCTGAACTAAAAATAAGGTGGGCGTTACAATTCTGTCTGTACCGCCTTAGTTCTGTCTACTTGAGGTCACACACAGCTTTAATAGTTTGATAGATTTTGTTCAGGCCAAATCGTGATTTGTATTCCTTCCCTAAAATTAAGGGTAGTTTATTAGAAGGTTAACACATTTTTTGGAAATTTTAAAGTTAAAATAAATTGTTTCAACTATTTTGCTTAAAATTTATGTCTGAAAAATGTTTCAAATGATTATCAAATTTTTTTTTTTTTGAAGAATAAATATGTAAGTGTAGTTTACTGACATATATTTTTGAAACAAATTTTTAAACTAAATTAGTCTCTTTGAGAAATTATGTATGATTGTGTTGTAGCATTTATTTCAATGTTGACAGCAAACAATATTTGCTCCCTTTTTAACTTTAACTTTCTATAGCGATTTCACTTTAATGTCATTTTTTTTTTCACCTGACCGAGGGGATAGAGAGGCTTACTTGTAATACATACAGATAGGCACAGTTCGTTCCCAGACTATGTAAATACTATCACCAGTACAGCCAGTCATCATAATTATCACCATCATCATCAACTGTTTCCAGCTTGTGGCCGGGTCAATTTAGTAAAATGCCTCTATCTCCCCCTTTCCTTTCACTATTCTTTCTCCTTTACTTTATTCACTTCTCTTCCTCTCACTTGCACACTTTATGTTATCTGCTCCTCTCATCTCTTTCCCTTGCGTTTTACCCCCTACATACTTCATCTCCATAATTGCCCTTGGTATTCTCTTCTGTTTCATCCTCATTACATACAGTACTGGGTTTTAACCTCGTCCTCTCTAGCCAGTGTCAGAGATGCTAGCGATACACCCTGATTGCTCAGTGGTCCGGAAGGCCGTTTCGTATTTGATCACCATCGAGGCTAATTTCAGGCTGGGTGCACAAAAGGTGGTTATCCAAATTTGATATTAATTTTTTTTTTTACAAAGGTTAAAAGCTCAATCTTGTAAACCACTTCCTATATAACTAGCCAGGATTCTAACCTAAATCACCCCACCCCGTATTTGGTAATCCTGTCATTTGCGATACTGATGTCTAAATGTAGGAGCACACTATGGAGCTATTCCGTATAGTATCGGCTCGGAAAATATGACCGATTTGGGATTTTCTCCCCATTTTCATTTTCAAACAAAATAATGAAGGTAGGAGAGTGGTAAGTGTAGGAGATTACATAATGATGAGTTTCATACTCTATACTCATCACAATACATTGTTATAGCAATCAAGTCTTGTCGATTACTGTGGACAGGACATGCAGTGTGAATGAGAGAATTTAGAACCATGTTCGGGGTGTTGACTGGTCGACCCAATGGGAAGAGACCATTGGAAAGACCTGGACACAGATGGGAGGATAACATTAGAATGGAGCTGAAAGTGATAGGGTGTAATGAGGTGGACTGGATAGAACTAGCTCAAGACAGGGATAGGTGGAGTACTTGTTTAAGTGCGGCAATGAACTTTCGAGTTCCTTGTACCATAGGATAAGTAAGTAAAGAGAATCGTACGAAGATTTAAACTATTTATCTATTGTTTAAAGTTTAAATAAGGCAGGTTCATTAATAAATATGAATATCTCTTAAACCTCTAGCATATAAATATATATATTTGTTTAGTATCACGTCTTACTCACCGTTTGGACTGTACGCATATGTACTAATTACGCTAATGTGCTAGGGATGAGGAAGGTTCGATTCAGAGGAAGTGGTCCCGCATTTGCGTGGATAGAACGTGTAAAACAATTTAGGGAAAACCACTCTTCACTACACTCGACCGGGACTCGAATCTCGATCTCCCCATTATTGGCAGTCTAGTCTATTGCTAGAGTGATACTTTAAACTTAAAGGGCTTAGAAGGCTTGGAGTCTAAGGCATCACTCTAGTCTCAGACTATACTGCCGTCTAAGGCTTAGAACGAAGTTGGTATTTATTAATTAGCCCATTTAAAAAAATTTAATCAATGCCATTTTATTTTTTTAATTAAAAAATTAAAGACCTCGTGCGAATCTTCGCCCTACATTATTTTGTAAGAAAAAAAGAAGGAAGAGGGTGTGGAAATAGGAAAACTAAAAATTGAGAGTATTTACCGATCTAAATATGGCACCTTCATTATGTGGAAGTTAGACTCTTCTAGTCTATTTTTTTCGCTGATGAAGAGGTCGGGGTTCAAATACAGGCCCGGCGTACTGAGGGTGGTTTCATCCTTAAATGGTTTTCTCATCCTCCCTTCACGCGAATGTGTATGATCCGTATGGGTACTAAAACCCGATGTAGATAAATTAACGTTATTTTATTGGTGATTTATCAACGTGAGGTCACTGATATCTAAAAGCTACAACGAAGGATTATAATTAATACTCGAAGACAAATCCACATCTCGTTGATCCGTGCTTTCCTGAATTTTCTTTTCCTTCAAAGAAGAAAAAAGAAGCTTTCCATCCATTCATCGTAGAGCGGGGCGATTGAGTGACATTTTGTTTCTCCCAGCATCAGTGGACGCTTCTTTCCAC
>CABFWB010000942.1:189411-204782 GCA_902151455.1 Timema bartmani
CCCTTCAGTAAACTACCCTTAATTTTAGGGGTAGATATCCAATTCCAAAAACCCCTCGGGGCAACCCTATGAAAACCCTAGATATCAAGTTTCAGCTCAATCGGTAAAATAGTTTAGGCTCTAGTTGGAGGTACAGACAGACAGACAGACAGACAGACAGACGGAAATTCAAAAACCACTTTTTCGGATTCAGGAAGTCATGAAACGTCAAAATTCATCAAAATCTTGAGTTCGATTTTTTTGACGATCACAATACTTTCTCTACCTGTAAGATAGAGAGAAAGTAAAAATAGTGTGTAACTGAGATTCATAGTTGAATTATTTCAATTCAACTAATATTAAACAAAGGTAAGTATTATTTTTTATTAATTCGTAAATTATTATGTTTGCTGTCAACAAAACTAAGATAATGTTTCTCACAGATTACAAGTCTACAACATAACGAAATAAAGATTCCTACGATTTAATTTTTCTGTCAATGCCAACAACATAACAAATTCAACATTTACACATTAATATTTTAGGCCTGATGCTTGCGAAAACTTAATTTAAATTAGTTTTCTTACATATCTCTAATTTATTGTTACTAGCCAGATTTGTTAGGGACAGAACTTTCACAAAGCTCTAGTATTAACTATAAATTCTAAAGCATAGACTAAGCTTTTTTTTTTTAAATCAAATGTGGCCGTTTTAACTTGTAATTTGAAATTTCATAGGCCTGTGACTAAGTTGTTTGCAAAATGAAATGCCCGCCCGAATCTGCCTGTGCCCGAGAGTAATTTTGTAATGCCCGCCCGAACCCATACGATACAAATATTTGCTGCCCAACCACCCATATAGTTTGCCGAAAAGCAAGTGCAGAACATAATCACTCGACAAGCTTTACGGTGAGAGGATCTAAGAAAAGGGCAATGTATTTGCAGTTTTTATTTAAAAAAAAAATTCTGGCCAAAATAAATAAAATATTGCTCCAGTACCAACATAGAATTTAATTTTATACGCATGGTGATGTCAAAAGTTCTTGAATATCTGTCATGAGCATAGCGGAACTAGATTAGAAACTTTCTGAACGAAGAGAAAAAGTTTTCATCAAATTTCAGGAACCCACTTCAGTGGCCACGTGTTCTAAAGCGCTACTCTCGTGCTATACTAGACTGCCGAAGACGGGGAGATTGGGGTTCGATCCCGGTCGGGTGCACTGAGGGTGGTTTTTCCTAAATAATTTTCCACTATCCTTCCACGAAAATGCTAGTGCACTTTCTCTTATTTAAAACCTTCCTAACCCCTAATACATTTGTGTAATTAGTACGTAGGCGTATAACCCGAACGGGTGCTAGAACGTAGTGCTAAAAAAATTCGGGACAGTCTTAACTGATATTCAAGAACGGTTGAGGTCACTATTAAACTCTATTTTTTACTGGATAAACATTTTATTTAGTTTGGCCAACAAAATATTTTTCTATAAAACCTGCAAAAACATTGGCCTTTTCTCGGGTCCCTTACGTACTAACCTTAAATCAATCACAATAATTCAACTATATCAGCGCGAGCCACTCTGCTTTCATTCAATTAATTTCAGCTTGATCAGATCATCTTGGGGGACAACGAATCCAATTTCAAAACAAACTGACCTAAATCAGTCCGCATTCGCGATAGACTAGATACAAGCAGACGGCTTCGTTGACCGTTGTTAAGAGTTTTGAAATAACTCGCTAAATGTAAGAATGTGTACCGATGTTTTGAGTGGTATCACGACACAGCATTATAGTTTGAAAACATCCAACTTGACAATTTTCTAAAAAAATGTTTCCCAAACTTTCACCAGTCGCGTACTCAGTCAACGTACCCTTTCCAAGTGGGTGTTCCAAATTTAAATAAATATATAGGAATAAGTTAAACAAAATTGTGACAGAATCAAAGAAAGGCTTATAGCTGTCAAACTAATCACTTAAAAATATGCATTAATTTGTTTTTAAGAACTTAACATATATTTGGTGATTAATAAAAATCAGTGGTACGTCACGTACCCCCTAAAATTCTTCAAGTTCCTCTGGGAGTGCGCTTACCACAGTTTGGAAAACAAAGCAGTTTTCTAAAATATATTAAGGGTACAGGGAAAAAAGAGAGGGAATGTTAAATTTTCATTCAAATTGAGTTAGGGCTGCCTTCTGTTGGACAATCATGAGACCTTTCTAATGCCCTCTATAATGATTAAAAGACGTCTCTGTCATATTTAAATTAATTTAAAAAAATATTTGTTGGGGTACTTTTTGGGTTTGACAAAAGTTGTTCTCCTAGAAAAAATGTGTGTGGTGTGACTTTATCTCTTTTCCCTTGAACCCTTTATATGTTTATTAGCTGTTCTATCTTACGACAGGTCCATTCCTTTTGTCAGTTAACTTAAACCGCCAATACGCCCTGTCCTAGCCTCCTCCTTCAGCTCCCAGAATTTTCTTATTTTCTTCAAGTCATCCAATGTTGGAATACTCTTCCTTCCTAAGCTCCTCTTTATCTCAAATTTGTTTTTATGACGTCATACAGAAGACAGTTCCTATCAATGATAAGTCAGATCCAGTTTGTTTTGAATCACATCAAAACTGTTTTCTTCTCATCACACTCTTCTCAGGACTTCTTCATTTGTCACCCTGTCCGTCCACCTCTGATCTTCTCAAGTGTTCTCCAGCACTACATTTCAAAGCTCTCCAAGTACTTATTTTCCATCTTCCTCCACTAGAAAATAAAACATGTTGATAATCAATGCTTTTTTAGTTAGTTTGCTTTACAAAGAATAATGGTTCAAAATTCATATTGTAAATCTCTACGCCACACAAGCTGACTATGTCCTCTATTTCCTGGGAACGTGTGATAGAGTTACTGTGGATTCACACGTTCACCGAAAAACAAGCGCAGGACAGAAACGAGGCCACGTGATGATCCCTAAACCAATCGCAAGATTTCCGCCTCATTGGTGCGAGCTGTTCTTCTCAAAGTTTAACTCAATGCGCTGCGCAGCCAGAAGAAAGCACACGATTTCGTTGGCCGTTATGAGGAGATTAGAAATAACCCGTTAATGTAAAGCGTGTTTATCGATGCATTGGATTGTCACGACACAGCGTTATAATTTGAAAAAATCCACCATCAGAAAATAAAATATGTTAATAATCAGTTGTTTCTATTTAGCGTTGCAATGCATCATGGGTCAACATTCAGCGTGTTAATTTTTGTGCCACTCAAGCAGATTCTTCTTTCTGTTTTCGGCGAACGTGTGAATAAGGCTTTCGTCTGTTGGGTTCCACCTATGCTTGCACACCTCAAGGTTGAATTGGTAGTCAGTATAGGGACCTTGACAGGCCTGGTATAATAACCTCCAGCCGGTATTTGAGGGTCTCTTCTTTTCAAATGCTAATTCTCAGCTGGCATCGGAGAGAGATGTGTTGGCGAGGGGTGAGAATTCGGGTGACTCGCTGCCACGCACAGGAGCTGTCTTTTTCACTCGGCTGCGGGTGCAATCCAACCAAACCATAACAGTCTTTAGTTTACATCCCAGTTATGTTCGGAAATATACTATTTCAACTGTGTAGCAATCAGGGGAGTTGTATAGATTTTTTTTAAGCCTGTCTTAACACTCGTCTGGATCATTCACATTTAATTACGCTAACGGAGTAAGTATGAGGCGTGTGGAATTTAGAGGAAATAGGCCTATACTGAGGTACACCTGGCTGAGATTTGAACCCTGACATCTGCATCAACGGTAAATCAGACTACACAAGCCTGGTGTTTAGTTTGCTTGTCCGCCCTTTCGGTAGGATCATCATTATGATAAACTTTTCTGATATATCATAAATTTACAATTTGTTTATATATTCATACGCCAAGTAGGTTGCTCTCCAGCTTTAACATATGAAACAGATGGTGTCAATTTCGACAGTTGAATGGTAACCACAATTCTTGCCGAGTTGCCTAAGATGCTAGACCTGCATTTAGCTCGGTCACAGTTGATGGGAAAGTCAATGTTTGAATCCCGGTTGGGTGCGCTTGAGATAGTTTTTTTACATGTTATCCATCCCCATTGTTTTCACACCAAATTCGGTGCATTTCCTCTAAAATACACTCCTAATCCCTATTCCTTAGATTAATTCGTTAATGGCGTATATTTGGGTGTTTGGTACTTTAGTTGTGGTGTCTTGTATTAAATCAGTTTGCAAGTCGCTCAGGGAAATAAAACTGTATTTAGAAATTGCACGCAAATCCACATTAAATAGCTAGAATAGTCGATCAGAAATTCATGAACGCCTAGAAACCAAGTGGGTTTTATAACGTTACTGGGTGGCGATGTCTGGCAGTAGGAAAATAAACAGGGAAGGAGAAAAATACAAATGTCAATACAATTTGTTTCGTGACCACCTACCCCCCTCCCACGCCCACACTCCCATTAAATGGCATGATTTGATTCGCAGATATATATTATATACTCCTAAACCAGTTACCTTTGATTTTCTGGACAGTTAGCTCTTAGAAATCAACCAAAATATGTAGATTCATTGACTTTCCAGTAAACACAAATTTCGAATACTTTTAAAGGTTTTCTCAACATTTAACTTGCATCTGATTGGCAATATTTCATCTACTTAGGTAGCCCCCTTAAGTTGAAATGTAACTAGGATAGCTCCCAGTTTCTTTTATTTGTCGTTTTTATGGCGAATGAATTTTAACATCTCCAAAACGTCTTAGATTTGAATAATCTCAGGTATTAGGTTGCTAAATAATTCTTTGGATAATTTATTGCCATTATTAGTCTCAGGTTTTTGGTATTTCCCTTCGCTATCCTCCCCCCTTCTCCTCAACCTCTTGTATATATTTCTTTGTTTGTGTGTACATATAAATAATACTGAGATTGAAAATGAGAAATACTATAAACGGTACTTACCAACAAACTACAATGGCGAGTAATTTACATGATAGGTACTGTATTTGTACCGGGTGGTTCGCAATAATCAGCCACGGTAGTATCCAGCTTGTGGCCTGGATCACTTTCTTATTGAAGTAATATATTTTCGGTTACCGTCTTGCTAGGCCTGTCGTAACTTCATATCCCTTATAAATCTATCTTAAGACAAGAAACGACACAACATCCAATCCCTGGCCTCTAATTTATCAATGTGAAAGTATAAACCCATTATTCGTTAATGATAAATTTTTCGATCATGCCGGGAATCGGGCCCAGGAACCTTTGCTCAGTAGGCCGACACGCTACCGACTGAGCTAAGGTGAGTCGATTGTTTTGTTAGCCGTAAAAGCGAATATCTTTACTGGCTATCATACAACTTAAGCTATATAGTCTGAAGTAACAGGATGAAAAGTGCGAATTTTGAAAGGCCTTCTAGCAGCACTCGAGTGAAGAGAGAATGGAAAATCACAGTGAGAAAACAACATCAATGCATCTTTCTAGGCTAATACCTGTCCCGTCCTGAAAAATATAGTGACCTCATCACAGCGTTGGCTATTTTACATTAGTTTACTAGTTCTGAAACACTCTTAGAAGTGACTCAGTGGTCTTAATGTGGGAGGGTTGGGAACTCAAGAAAGGACAGTATTTTTGCCATTTTTATAGCAAAACATTTTTTAGGCAAAATAAATAAAACCTTGCTTCAGTACAAACATAGTGTTTAATTTTATTTACATGGTGGTATCAACAGTAATTGTTGAATATCTGTCATAATTAAGTATAGCGGCATTAGATGAAAAATATTTTAAATGAAGATAAAAAATTGTAATTAAATTATAGGACAGCCTTGACAGATATTCAAGAACTGTTGATATCACCATGTGAAGAAAATTAAACTCTATGTTTCGACTGGAGATCAATATTTGTCAAAAAAAAAAGTTTTGATAAAAACTACAAAAAATTGCCCTTTTATGGCATCCCCTACACTACCACCCTATTGTGCCATACTCGCAATGCACCGGCTCTCTGTTGGCGTAGACGTTGGGGTTCGAAACCGAGTGCCATAAAGATTGTTTCCAGCATGTGAGTTTCCCTATGGCCTTCTTAGCCTATCACCACATCAGTACAGGTGCAGTTCTTCTATATACCTTCCTCAGTCTTATCCACAATTTTTTTTCCGCACTACTACCCGTTCGGGTTGTACCTATCTACTAATTACGCTAATGGGTTAGGGATGGAAAAGGTTGAATTTATATAATATGTAGCCACATTTGCGTGAAGGTAAAGTGAGAAACTATTTTAGGGAAAACCACCCTCAGTACACCCGACTAGGATTTGAACCTTGATCTCCCCGTCATCAGCAGTCCAGTTTTGTGCTAGAGTGACACCTTCTTAGACCATGTGGTCACCGAAGTGGGTCCCCCAAGATTAATATTCTTATATTTTTCGTGTTGAATATACTAATTTATAAAAGCAGCTTAACCAAATCTAAAATGTATTTCTCAAGACGATCCGATTACTTATTTGAATGATGGAAAAAAAATTCTGTTTAAATTTTGGGATGCTTATGACAAATATTCAAGAAATGATTAAGATTACTATGCGAAGAAAATCTAAATTTATTCACAGAAGCAATATAGTTTTTTTTATTTTGCCAAAAATAAGTTTTCATTATGATATGAAGTTTCTAAAAAACAAATAGCCTTCCTTACCTTTTACCTTATTCAGCTTTGACTTCCCTTATTTCTTGAATACACGAAAATAAAATATGTTTAAATCTCACCAGACAGCCACATAACAACGTGATAATATAATGTGAACCACCCTGTCGTGTTTGCAGGGGTCCAGCCAGTGTTGTGTCGTAAAACAAGGTCTGCCATCTCTTCACCACCATCACCACCACCACCACCACCACCACCCCTCACCACCTATTTCCTCCCCTCTCGCTGAAAGAATCGCTGTCTTCACACCTGCTACAATAGAAGCCCGTGTTTTCTCAAATTTTATGACCGCGTAAAACAGCCTTCCCTCCTTTCCCCCTCCTCTTTCATCCCCCTTTCTTCCATCCTCGCCTCACGACCTTACGACACACTCGTCGATGTACTGTTCGACAGGTCAGATTGGAAGAAGTGTGTGTGCTTTTTTTTTTTGCCTCCTATTTTTAAAACATATGTATTAACCTCCTTTTACAACTTTAGGATGTTTGGAAATTAGTTGGTTGAGAAAATATATTTTATGGAGGGGAAAGTGAACAATAAAAAAAAAACATTAAAAAAAATATATTCACATTACGTTTGACCCCGTGGTTATTAATGGCTTAATCAAAGGGATAGGGTCAAGTAGATTTGATTCAAACTAAATACACACATATTAGATTAGAGAGCTTTTGGTAAATCACAGTGATTAATTGCATGTTGAGGAAGCACAACCCTCTATTTAGACCACGGGGCCACCGAACAATCAATTGAAAGATGTTTGAGGATCTCACAGGCATTTTCGGTTGCTCACTGTTAAATGACTTTGCGCAACAGTAATTTTCATAATAATATCTGAATCAGAGGTGGGGTAGCAACACTGCACGCACACCCACATTTAATGATGAGATATCATCTGATGCGCGTGACATTTGTCACTATCGTCTTACATCTAGGGGCTATAATTGATTTTTGGTGGTTTCCCGGTGGTTTATTTCTCCATTTTTCAATGCAAGAGTTATTTTTTTCAGTATAAAATCTATAATGAGTACAATTTTTAATATGAGTTTCTCACGAAACAATTTGAAAATGTTGAAATTAGTTCCCATACTCGATAATTTTGGTGACCCATGCCTTAGTAGACCTTGGCATGTAAAACTTGCTGTCCGCGGACCGCATGTGGCCCAATCCATGAGTATGTGCGGCCCGCAGACCCGTTGATGGACCAACATGCAATGCATCTTAAAATAAACGTTATAGAAATACAATAAATACAACTCAGAATATATAAAACACTAGTTTTACCGGTTGTTCTGTGTGTGTGTGTGTGTGTGTGTGTGAAACGTGGTCTCTTACTTTAAATGACAAAAAAAAAGTATTGTGTTCGAAAACAAGGTGTTTAGGAAAATATTTGGTTCTAAAAGAAATTAGGATACTGGGGAGTGGAGGAGGTCACATAATGATGAGTTACATACTCTCTACTCATCACACGACATTCTAAGGATAATCAAGTTTTGTAGATTATGGTGTAGTATTGACTGGTAAACCCATTGGGAAGACCTAGATGCAGATGTATGACAGAATGTACCCACAAGAGATAAGGTGTAATGAGGTGGACTGGATAGAACTAGCTCAGTATAGAGATAGGTGGTGTACTTTTGTAAGTGCGGCAATGAGCTTTCGAGTTCCTAATGCCATAAATTAAGTAAGTAAGAAATAAAACATTGGAAATTATGACAATATTGGAAATTAACATTATTTGTAGAAATAAACTAGGAGATGTTGGTGATCTAAATTTTACTCTTTACTCACACAAAATGAATAGTTTAAAAAATGTACATGCCAAATATGTGCAAATTGTGGCAGTACGCAACAAACCTAATATGTGAACAGTTATTTTCTCTTATGAAAACGAACGCACATCTGAGCTATCATGACTTACGGACACGCATTTATCAGCAATATGCAAGTGACTTAAACACAAGATTTAAAGCCTATCACTCACACTTTTGCTAAAAAAAAAGTTTTACATTCCTGCGAAATTAAATTTAATCTGAAAAATAAGGATTTTAAAATTGTGTTGTTTTTATTTTACTTCAAGCTGGTGATAATATTGAATTTTATGAAATGAGGCCCCATCATTATTTTCAATTTTTAATGTAGTCATTTTGATCAAAAAGTTTTTCTACTCAACCACTGAAGCGGGTCACATGTTGAGTCTACTTCCATCACTTTCATCGCTGTCGAAGCTGCCGAGCACGTAACGGGGAACCCAATAGCCTGTTTTAAAGTTCTATAAGGGCATATTTGAGTGTAGTTTTATACCAATGATATCTTTACAACTACTTAAGTTAAAATAAACAAGTCCCAACTATTAAATGCAATTATAGTACAATTTCATTAATATTAACTTCAATCTTTAAGTACATTTTTATGTAGTTTTTTTTAAACTTTCCACATTAAAGCTTATTTGGGCTAGTCATCGAATGCATCTTCCTAGAATCATCAATTTAAAAAAAAGTTAGTGAAACCATACGTCCATCCAAAAGGGGTTAAAAAGCTAGTATGAGAGTGTAAGTGTTGTGTGTATGTGGAAACGGAAGAGGGGACATGCTAGGTGATAAATATGCAACGTCGCAGGGTGAACTACTGATTATAAGGCCATCATAGTGAGGTTAGGGAGACTGTTCAGGCCTCCTAGAGTTGAGGAAGAAGAATTTAATTGACAGAGTGAAGTGAGATTATACAAGAACACAATCCACCATAAGTTCACAAAGTTGGCAACCTCATTAAGATAGTTCAAACGGTACTTGCTAAGTTTACATCAACAAAGTGTTGTTTTTTTCCGATTAAGATTTGATATTTAATATAATTATATTGCTTCTTATAATATACCCCTCTGACCTTGTGACCTAGTGGTTAGAGTTCCTGGCTGTAGATCTAGAGGTTCTGGGTTCGATCAGCGGCGCTTTCAGATTGTATGTGAAGCAATGGGTCTGGAACGCGCTCATCACATCCTCGTGAGGACAAATGAGGAGCTACTTGAATGAGAAAGTAGTGGTTTTGGTCTAAAAAACTGAGATTAACGACCGGAGGGTTCGTTGTTCTGACCACATGATACCCTTTATCAGCAAAAGTAGGCACTTCTTTGCCAACAGACGGCAGCTGCTTTGTCGGTATAGCTCGATTGTGGGCTGATGAAACGAAGTTGTTTTTTTAAAATAAAATATTCCTGCTAAGTCAGGATTATGATAAAATAATTTGAATATTCTGTATTGATTTTTAATGTTTCTAGTACGGTCTGTTTAATAAAGTGTAATAATGGGTGGTAAAGTGTATAATTTTAATTTTCTAATATTTATTGTAAACTGACTTGACGCCCCGTTTGAGTACTCGGCTACATATACTTTATGATTGGCTAGACTTATTGAGTTGGAGGAAGACAACGGGAGTTTGTGTCTGTGGTTTCTCAGTTTTTACAACATAAAACCCTTTCGGTCAAGATAAATACCATTTTGATTAATTAAATCCATTTGGTTCAATTTTCTACAAATATGAATCTCAAGATTTCTTGAATATTGGTCATGGCTATCGTGAAATTTTATCCAGTCTTTTTATAAGCATTTAAAATGTTTATGCACTAATGCCACTATGTTCATGACAAATATTCAAGAGAGGTTGTGATTACGAAATATATAAAATACAACCAAACATAGGTCTAAATACTGAAGCAATATTTTATTTATTTTGGCCAAACAAAATTTTTGTTAGATGACTAAAAAATTCAAAACTATTAACCTAGGCTCCACCCCAACTAAGGTTTCGAGTATAAATTGGAGCATTAGAAATCAACTTAACATGAACGTGTGCCTCATAAAGGCACTCGCCCTAAGGTGGGAGTGTTGGGGGCGATAGGAAACGTTAGTGCTGTCGCAGTTTTTGTATAGAAACTTTTTTTTTGCCAAAATAAATAAAGTATTATTCCAGTATAATGATATAATTTAATTTTCTTTCCGTGGTGATATCAACAGTTGTTGATTATCTGTCATGAGCATTGAGCATTGTGGCATTAGATGATAAACTTTTTAAATGAATATAAAAAGTTGTCATTAAATTTTAGGACACCCTTAACAGATATTCAAGAACTGTTGATATCACCATGTTAAGAAAAATTCAACTCTATGTTTCTAATTAAAGTTTTTTATTTATTTTGACCAAAAACAGTTTTGATACAAAAACTTCAAAAATATTGACCTTTTTTCTCGTCCCTTACACTCCCACATTGATGATTGATTTTTTTTTTTTTACCACTAANCATACCTGATAACAATAGTATGAACAAGAATGTATTTCAAACACGATTTTAATCACAGTGCGCAAGTTTAAAGCAATGTGTGTTTAATAGATTAAGTGGTTACACTTACGTGATGTATATTTACATCTTTCTTACGAACTAAGATGATAACCATTGCTGAATTCGCCACTCGAGAAGTGTTAACAATGTCATGTGCCAATATTTGAAGATTGCAAAGTGGTGACTGCTACTTTTCTTTTTACGAATGCTAAGATAAAATAATATTATACAATACTTTTTAACTTTTGAGCAATCACATTGCACTTGTATGCAACAAAGTTTATTCACATTATTGAGTCCGCTTATAACACACTCATTAAAAATGAAAGAAATTAAATCTACCAACATTATTGACTAGATGATGTAAGCCTATACGACGTATACGTACTGCTTTTTTTTGCTCTTTTATTTTTTTAGAACAGTACTCTTTTTTTGGAAGGATGTCCTGTTGTCCTACAGAACAACTCTTCAAAAGTACTTCTTTTTGAAATTAGGGAAAAATATTTCGAACTAAACAGCGCTAACGCAAGGAACTACCCCCTCGATTTTTTTTTATATATAAAACGTACGTTGTATTTACAAGTTTTATATGCCAAAAGCAAAATTTTGTTAAGAAAAAATATCATTCCGAACAGAATTGCTACCAAAAACTGTGTATAAACATAGAGAGAACGAAGGATAGGGCAAAACTCAGTCCAAAAAACTAGTAAAGAAAGATACAAGTGTGCTTTTAAAAGATATGAAAACACACGCTCTAACACTGGAAACAAATTATTAATGTTAACTTTTCCAGTTTGTGATAAAGATAGGCAAAAAGTTTTTAGTTATTTTCTTACTGTTTAGTAAACATAAAATAAATACTACCACCTTACCTGACTAGTTTGATAGCATTTATTATAATTAAAAATAATCTCACTACCAAGACTGATCAATAATTTTAGCAAATTTTGTTGATTTAATCTTTTAATTTGTCTGATCTTGATTACTCTTGAAATGCTTTGTGTATATGTGAATTTAGTTTGAAGTTTTTAGTTTGAAGTCATAAGCAACCAACAGCCTACATTTATTTACAAACGGTGGTAAAAGTTGAAAATAAAAGTTAAAATTTATTTATGTGTATCTATGAATAGAGTTTTACTTGACAACATATTTTCTTAAAATAATTGACGATGAAACTTATGGTTTTTTATACTAATGTAACTCAGTGTTATATTGAATTAGTAATGAAAATTGAGATTTACTAAATAATTTTGTGTTTCAACTATTTTTTTCTCTTTCTCCATTTATTATTTTTCCTTATCAGCTCTCTTTATTTCTTCTTTTTTAGGTAGCATATAAATGACTTGTTTATGTAATTTTTATCCTTCTTTTTATAAAAACAATCATCTTCACCATAGGTATAATGGGCACAGTACTATTATTATTTCATTTTTTTTAGCACCGCGTCTTACAAGCTGTTCAGATTATACGCATATGTACTAATTATATTAATGAGTTAGGGATGAGGAAGGTTAAATTTAGAGGACGTGTACCCTCATTTGCGTGGAGGGAGGATGGAAAAACTTAGGGGAAAACACCCTCGGTGCACCCGACTGGGATTCGAACCCCGATCTATATAATATCGGTAGTTTAGTCTAACACGAGAGTGACACCTTAGATCATACGGCGACCGAAACAAGTCACGCATTTATTTCAAATTGCCAACAGTTGTTTGAGATGTTTTCTGAAGTTCGTTTGAAACCTTTTCACCTTGGTATTATTTGGTTTGGTGTTATCTGTGTGTTTCCCCTAAGACACGAGATGGATCTATATTTTTATTTTATTTCGAGTCAACTAAGTCAACATGTCCAATCAAGCTTTTGTCATTTATTTGCAAGGATACAATAGGGTAGTTATGAAAGTTTAGTGTTTCACACCCCTTGTTCCTCTTGCTATATTCTCCTTGTTATGATGATGGATTGGAAACACTTCTTAAAACCTTTAGTTTCATCCTTCTAAAAGAGAGGCTTCCGCTTAACCCCTATCCAGAAAAGGAGGGGAAAGACATTTCTTAGAACTAATATCTTGCGGGCAAAAAAAAAAAATCAAGTAAAGTGGGTTTGGGAGAAGGAAGGTGGCAGGGGTTACCACATTCCACAGCTGTTTCTCAACACCCCCACATATAGTTCTCATCCCCCTTTCTTCTTTTTTTCTAACCGCTTACTCGCAATCCCCCGTCGTGAAGTTGGTAAGTGTGGGGAGAATCCTTTGCAGGAGGTCCAAGGATCGTAACTTCTTTTAAAAGACACTTTAAAAAAAAGTACATTTACTAACTTTTCCTTCAGAAAGGTTTCATTTTGCAATACAAAATATAGAAATATTTTCTATACATTTTATTTAAATAATTGGCCAGGTAAATACTGATACCATAAAATATGGTTGGCTGTACAAATTGTTTGTGTGTTAATAAAAATAATTCTTTTGGCTAAGATGTTGGACCTATGTGACGATTTATATGATCATTTTATGCTTGGGTAATAAGCATAAGGTGAATAGAATAAGTCAACTGGTAGAGTATCAGGGTCAAAGGTCATGACACAACTTTTCAAAATCTAAGACAAAGTTCATTTTACCTGTACGGTCTCAATTCTTACTTTCCGAACGAAATACCTATAGGCTATAGATACTTTTTTATAAATTTATTTGAAATTAATAACTATTATAATAAGGATATTACTGTGTTTAAAAATTAAAAACAAAAATTTTAGATTATCCTTCATAATTGTACTCGACTCTTTACTCACCTATCATGTTGTTTTACTTTTATGTTTAATTTCTATTAAAAAAAATTATGTTGAATTTAAAACATTTTTTTTCAGACCTGTGCTTTAGTAGGCTACATCTATATGCAACTATACAAAATATTACATGGATAATATATTCAACAGGGCATTCATTGAGAAACCATTCATTTATTCATATTCATAGAGAATAATCGTTGCTCACGCGATTTAAGACGTCGGTTTCGCAACAAATGCCAAAATAAAAAAATAATTAAAATAAATATATGCATATGTCGATCGGCCTAGGTTCAAAGGGGAACTCTCGCTACCAAAGCACGTCAAACTTAGTCCCAAGCATTTATCAGTTATCGTGAAACAAACAAAATACTAAACAGTTGAGGTAAAAACTAGAACCCCACTCCTCTTGGTCAAAAAAAGGTCCTTTCTTATGAAAATTAGATTGTTGATCTGCAAGATATGTTAATATCTGCGCATGCTGGTATAGTATCTCGGTTGGAATGTCCCTTCTGTGAAACTATCCCGCATACACGAAGTGGTTGGCGCCCCTGTGTCTCCCAGCAGCAGACTGCTCGGTACCAGCCTCCCTCTCTTCTAATTCTTGAACACACCCTCCCATGACCTCTCTGACGCAGCCTGGCGGCTGTGTGAAAAACAACCGAACACGTGGCATGGCATTATAACGAGGTGACCCAAAATGTACCAGTTTGTCCCCCCGATTTGTTAAATACATTGATTAAATTTGAAACGTATATGGATTAGATAAAAATATTTCAATCAAATCAGTTAATTAAAAGCTTCAATGTCAAATTTAGCAACAATGCACATTACCAAAGCCAGCGACAGGTATTATTTCTCACTGGTTCTGATTAATTTCTTCATTTCTCCATCGGCATCAAGGTCGAGGGGCCAGTGGGGACACGTGCCCCCCAAAATTATGATCAAATGGGACAATCTTAGTCAGTAGTGGATTGCTCCCCTCCCTGCATAGAAAATAATCAGAGATATTGAAGCCAATAGCATGGTATTATACCCTATCTCCTACATGACCTAATCAATAACTGTTTTAACTTAACTCTAATGTTCAGAAAAACAAGTATTTTGAAACTAAAATCTTACAGTAGGCCTAGTTATATTACTAAGTTTAGTGTGGCCAATTATTTATGGTAAATTTTTTTTCCTATCAATACCTGCTAAAACATTTTAGGCTCATGTAGGCCTATATATTTATTACTTTTATTGTTACGGTGACTTTTTGTTTTATGTTTTTTTGTATTAAAATTTAAAAAAATATTTGCAAGTCCTCTTTTTACTAGTCTATTATAATTATTAATTCAAATTATTTTAATAAACTTGTCCAATAAAACAAGTATATAAACCTTGATTCTAAATATATTATGTACAATTTGAGTGGCTCCCACTCAACTGTGATTTTAGAGTGGCTGTCCCTTAAATAATCTTAATATATATAATTCTTCTGTACGTGTGTATGTCACTGAACTCCTCCTAAACAGCTGAACCGATTTTGATTAAATTTTTTGTGTGTGTTTGAGTGGGTCCGTGGATGGTTTAGATTCACAATTGGACCTGGTAGGTGG
>CABFWB010000943.1:0-16046 GCA_902151455.1 Timema bartmani
TAGTTCAATATATGGACGTTTCTTAGGAGTTGCGCTGATAGCGCTTCTCAAGTTTTACAAGGTAGTCCTTCCACTTAAAAGGTGGAGCGATAGTGTGCTTGGGACCACACTATCGTTCCACTAAGCGTTCACTATACGTTCACTATACGTTCTTGCATACCGTCTTGCGGAGAGATGATGGCAGTTAGCAGAAGGTTCTTAGTTGTAAACATTAGCTGGAAGTAGTGATTGGCACAATCGAGTAAAAATAATCGAGTAACTCGATTGTGTTGTGTAATCGGGAGTACTCGATTCTTCCGGGATTACTCGAGTAACTTTATTCGGACCTGGTTATTCTTTTATTTTCTCTTTTCTTACCAGCTGAGTGAGAATCGACCTTATTGGTTGGACTGTTTACCATGCTATTTCAATTTAAAAGGCACATTCTCTTAGAGCAAATTTTTCATCAACAGTTACGACTGCTACACAAAAATTACCTTTTATGATTTAAATGTTGTACATGCATTTTCAATACAAAATACTCGCAGATGTGAGGTACACAATCGAAAAGCATGCTAACTAAGCATATCACATTTCAGATTCTTTTTAAAAGTACTCAATGAAAGTTACTCAATTAAAGTTACTAGATTTTTTTACTTGGCACCTCGGCACTCTTATTTCCACAATCGCATAGATGAAACTAATTGTTTTATTAATTATAATTTCTCCTTAGTAAAATATGATTATTTATAAATTGAAACTAATTAGAGTAAGTTACCAAGAAAAACTGTTTTCACTGTTAAAAAGATTCCATTATTATTAATTTCTTTAACATGAATGGATAAAGAAAAGTTTATTTTATTAAAAAGAGCACAATATATTTTTTTTTTGTGAGACACTTCTTAAAACGCATACTCTCATATTAACCGTACATGTAAAGTGAAACCTGAAAATAACGGGATGGAGGTCACTGTCAGTGTTGACTGCCTGTTACAGGAAGAGATTATGGACATGTTATAAGTATCGAATTCCATTGCAAGACTCCAGAGTAATATTGTCCAACCGATTGCCACGGGACAGTTCGAGTAGATGATTCGCTAAAAATTTACTCGAGTAATTACTCGATTGTGCCCATCACTAGCTTTAAGTCACTCATGCCAAACTATTAGGAAATAATTATTATTGGCTTAGTAATACTATTTTATCAAACTATTCCAACAAGTCCAGCCAATGTTTGTAAATAAAGAGCTTTCTGCTAGTTGTCACCACCTTTCCTACCTTGGCAAGCTTACCTTGATGGACTACGCAATGGTGCAGCATATAAGATAGGACCATAGTGTAATCGGTCAAGGTATCCTTTTAGGGTAAATCAGTACCCTGTCAACACCGAAAGGTGGTAGTCCTACCTTCTAAGCTGGGCCATAGTTGCCGAACCCTTTTTTTAAATTTCAGGATACACTGATTTAATTATTGTAAAGGTAGTCTTTGGAATAATTTAATTTGATCCGACTCAGTGTACCATTGTTTCTAATCTCTAATCGACTTTAAGATCGATGTATATATATTTATATAGAAGACCGCACCGTTTTTAATTTGAAATTGAGACTGATAAAAATTCAAAAGTTTACCTCTATTTAATCTAGTACTTTATAATTTTCGGTCTTTACGCACATTTAAACTAAAAACATTTAAGATTATTTTTCGTTAAAAAAAAAGAAATGTCTTCGTTTGGAGTTTGGACCATATGTGGGTAGGTTGCCTACCGGAGCGCTTGGATGATTTGTAGACGTTCATATACCCTGCATTATTTAATAAGTTTGTTGTTTTAAAATAGGGTTTATGCAAAATTGGTGGAGAAGGTTACCAAAATGTCCTTCAAAGTTTAGACATTTTATAAAATAATGATTGTTAAACTAGTTCATTTTTAACTACGCCCAACGCCAAATGTTGCAATTCTGAGATAAGATTAAGTGCGCGAAACAAAGCTAGCCTTCCTCAGTCAATATTATCACCTGGTTATAACAAGAGCACGGATTTTTATGTAGTATTAACCTACAAAATATGTAGCAAAATTAGTCAAAATATGTAATATTGGGAAAATATGGAGTATTGCACAAGCCTTTTCTCCCCACGTTAACACTACACACGATATTGAAAGGAAACGAAATTAAGGGCCAGTTTCAAAGTCAGAAATTAAGGCCCAGTTTCATAGTCAGATTTAGTACGCCTCAAGTGCGGCGCTATACTAAATACAAGACGTCACCTACCTGAAATTGAATGGAATGGGCCAGTTTCATATACGAAACTGGCCCATTCCATTTTGGTCTAGGTAGGTGTCGTTCTGTATTTAGTATCGACTCGCTCTTTAGGCGTACTAAATCTGACTATGAAACTGGCCCTAAATTAAATTATATGGCTTCAAATTTCTGAAGGTAGTAACAGAAAAACCATTTTCTAAAAATACACATTAAAATGATTTTTTTAAAGAGTTATATTGCATTATTAGTCTGTTTTACTTCACTTAATCTTCCCATTTATTAAATAACTCTAATAAATGGAAGTATAACGTATAACTTATTCTAGAAATAATACAAACGCTACAAACTTTCAATGAAACGTCGACTGTTGCTGGCTCTTTGAAAACAAGTGAACGTTATACCACTCCAGATTATTTGATCTCGACATACTGGTCGGTATTAATATTACACTTACACGTATGGAGATGGTTGGTCTAGTTTGCTTTTTCAAAAGACCGTTCTACGTACCGTATTATTGTACCAGACTTCAAATTAATTTTTCTTGGTTGATTTTGTTTTCTGTCATTTGTTCTTCGCCTTACCTCTTTATATCCGTATCTTCTTTCGACCAAAAAACATTAAAATTATCTAATCAGATCCAAGAATTTTTATTACAACTAGTCGACTTGTGTTTACAAACTAACACGTCACGTGAGAAACTTGCTTCTTAGACCTTTGGGCCCGGTGCACATCCTTTTTTTAACGTGCGGTTCCGGAATTATGGTTTGGGATACTATAAAATAGATGGAGCAGTGTACACATACCTCCGGTGACGTTCGCGCAACTCCGGTCTCTCGGTACTTTATTTCAAGAAAAAAAATTAACCTAACTATTTTCTAATTTTATTAATTGAATTGTATATAAGATAAGCCAAAATTACATTTTCTCCGATATATATCCATCTTTGATGGTGGCAGAATGAGTACTGTGCGTCATTTCCCCGCAGTGTGTATCGATTTGTCCAGCCCCGCTACGGCACCGCAGCAACACCGCACGTTAAAAAAAACTGATGTGTGGACCGGGCCTTATCTAGCAAAACCGTATTCTATCTCCTCCACAGCACAAAAATGGTCAGACACAAAGTTACGTTACGGCAACTGTAATCCAGAGCTGACTTGGACGTTGACCACTGCCATCCCTTCACTGGATACATTCCTTTATGAAAGTACAGGTTGACTGAAAATTAGTGACACATCATTTCAAAGTTATTTCCTTAGGAAAAACATATTATATCATGGTAAAAACGCGCAAATTATGTAATTTTATGTAATACCTTCCAAAATATGTAGAATTCAGTAATACATGGAAAATTAAAACTGAAAAAATTGTCCCTACAACCTAATTTGCCGATATTTCACTTTTCTTGTTTCTAACTGGCATGATTAAAATGTGTTATTACGTTAAGAATCCAAGCTCTAGCCATAACGGGGTCTCAAAACTGCCATTACCATAAGAAATACCGCAGTGTAAAGATAGTCACTCAAGCATTGGTATTCAACCTGGGGTGTGCGTACCCCCGGGGGTACGCGAAGACATCTTAGAGGTACACAAAATTTTATATATATAATAATTAATAAACACCGAATAAAAAAAGGCCAGATTTAGGCTTATTCACAAGAGACCCGCACATAAGGACATGCGATCGGGAGCGGCATGTTTTCTCTTTCCTAGATGTTGTTTATAGAATATATCTTGTGATATGCACCAACCACTTTGGGGGCACAAAGTTTAAGATAAATTTTATTTGGGGGTACGCGAACAAAAAAAAAAATGTTGAATACCACTGATCTAATCTGAAGTATTCTACGTCCTTGGATGAGATGGCAGTGATTGTGAGTTAAGGGCACATTATTTTTTGCAGTTTTTATGGTTTTTTTTATAACTAAATAAAATATTTTTCTAGTTGACGCGAGTTTAATTTTCTTAACTTATTTGAACAGTTAGGGTGTCTTTGAATTTGATAAACTTTTAATTTAAAAAAGTTTCTCATTAAATGCTAAATGCTTATTACAAATATTCAAGAACTTTTAAGATTACTATGTGCAAAAAAACCTCTAGTTTCCACTAGAGTATTATTTATTTTGCCGTAAATAATGGTTTGCCATGGGAACTGCAAACACAACCTCAGGCAAACACTTAGGCTACATTTTCTCGTGTCCCCTTTTATCCCACTTAATTCTGTGGAAATAGGTGTGATGATATTAATATTTACTCTACATGCATTTATTATATTCTGCAGCCATCAGTTGAAATATGTTAACATTTTAGTTGCATACAAGGTAATACCTTGAAAAACCTACATTTGGCATGTAAGGAAGGGAAGAGGAGTTGGGGGCACGCATATTAGTAACTTGTAATTTCAGACATGTAGTTCTAATCTAGTGGATGAATATAAAACAACTTGGAACTGTCGCCATGTTAAAATAACTAAAT
Source organism: Timema bartmani (assembly GCA_902151455.1). Taxonomy (NCBI): domain Eukaryota; kingdom Metazoa; phylum Arthropoda; class Insecta; order Phasmatodea; family Timematidae; genus Timema; species Timema bartmani. The sequence continues at coordinate 4,710 of CABFWB010000943.1, forward strand.
TTTAACAAATTAAGACATGGTTGGTTTTAATTTTCTTCTAAGATATGCAATAGTATGTAACGTCCTGTGTGTCCATTGATTGCTCTTGCCTTTGCATGGATCGAAGGGTGGGGGGTTATGATGCACCTCTTGGGTTTCCACCATCTCCGACGGGAGGCTAGTAGTATGGCACATTATAATATGTGACGTTGTTGGCTGCTGCTGATTAGCGGTTGTGTGCTTTGTTCAGGCTGTTTCTCCAAGGTCAGCCGGCATTCTTCACGCTTCCGATAAGCCCCGGTCTGAGCCGAGCGCCCTCTTGCAAAGTGCACTTCACTTCATGTTGGTCGAGATGTTTGCTGCACGTCACTTCTACAGTCTCGTGCGCTCTGCTCCTTTTTTTTCACAGAGATGAAATAAATTGCGGCCAAAGTATATGTTATATAATATCGCGCTATTTTATTAGTATAATGATTTATGAGTTTTGATAATGAGCATAAAAGTCACAGCTGCATCATCACCTAAACTAATTATGAATACGTAACAGTAGATCAATAGGCTGATTTTGGTAGGAAGAACAGTATCAGGTAGTTACTTGATTGGACGTATGAATACATAAAACTGTAATATTAACTCATGTTATCTACAGTTGCCACTTTTGATAGATACCAATACATAGGGCACCTAAGGAAACTACAAGGGGCGATAATTAGAGCAAATGCACTAATATTCACAAAAGTATTGAACACCACAATATTGTCATTAAAGTTTGTTCGGAGGCTAGAAAGCTAATTTTTCTGGGGGGGAGGGGCGGGCATACACTAGAAAATACAACTGTCAATACCTTTAGCCCAGGGTGATCAAACTTTCTCGACTCGTGAATCCCTTTCACAAACATATGAAAAGTACAAACCCCCTAGTAAATATCCATAGCCACGCACTTAATTTTATACCTAATTTATATTAAATTCAATTATTAATTGTAATCAAAATGTTTAATACCTTTAAATTAATCTACTATAGCTCCGGTAGCTACTTTGGGATACCCCACCATGAATAATGGAATAATATTGAAACTACTTAAGTATAATTTAAAATAACTCTGAACCCATTAAAAAAATTAAAACTGAAATTAAATAAGCAAAGCGCCGTAGTAATATTTCCTTATCTTTACTGTCACAATATTATCACATTTCACGCGTTTTTTTAAAAGTGTTACTGGAAATTGCTGCTTTGACATAACAGAAATACCTTCCTTTAATCACATTATTCCATACCAATTTATGTTTCAAAATGGTTGACAGGTTTTAGCAGTTACCTCTCACGTGACTTAGTGAGAAGGATGCGCTTGCTTTGGATGGCACAGCGCTTTAAAATCAGGAACGAGAGACGACAGATAAAGTAACTTTCAGTACTGAGCTTGTCTGTATTTATTGTTAAGTCATCCTTTAAACTTAACCAAAAACCAAATAATGACATAGATTTTTATCTTTTCTTTAATTCAAAATCAGTAGAAATTTCAAGGAGCTGCACTTTTTCGCTCACGCACGCTTAATGTGGAGGATTCCAAATCTGCTGTGTCCTTCAAGGGATGGCGAATCCAATTATTTCTATTGAACATAGCTGGGAAATATTCTCTGAAGGTTTTACCAAGTCCCTTCAAGTGTTTTATAACCCCGTTCTTTCATTTTCGTCCAAAGAAAGCTGATTTTCTACCATAAAGTTGTGAAGGCTATCAAAGCACTCTGTTTTATTGCTAATTAAACACGTTTCCCAAGGGTTAATTTTTTTATGAACAATTCGATACGGTATTGCTTAGTAAAAAACGTTAATATTTGACCCCTAAAGAGATAGGGTTAAAATTTTAATGTTTGAGAAAATGTCTGCCAAAGCCAGGAGCTATATTTGATCTTGCATGCACTTTGCTTTGTGAATGGGATGGTTCGTAACTACTACTACTACTACTACTACTACTACTACTACTACTTCGTGTTTAAGTTTAAACAATCTTGTAAGAGTTCTACCCCGAGATAATCACCTGACCTCAATGTGAGAAGATAAACAATTGTAAATGCTTCCCATTTCCTCACAAAGTGCTGCAAAAATCCACCATTACAGAAATATTTTGGCGAACGCCTTAAGGTGGGTTTAGACCAAACGAACAAGATCATAGAGCAAGAATAAGAGCATTCTTTCGTGCTCTCTTAGTGTAAACGGTGATTTAACAAACTGCTACTAACTCGTTTACACCAAAAGAGCTATTCATAGAACAGCGAACCGAACCAAAGAATCCTTTGATAAAACCGCTCAGTCGAGCGAGCGCGTGTGAACCTGAAGGAATGCTCCAAGCAACTGTTCGTGCACTCTTTCGTTGTTTAGACTAACCGAGCGAGCATTCTTAGAGCATTCATTCCCATTTTGGGCGAATATACTAGATCATACTAGCGTACCGAAAGAATGCTCACTAAACGTTTACACCAAGAGAATTTAAACGTAGTGGGGGAAGAATGAGCATTCGCTCGCTTGGTCTAAATGCGCCTTTAGAAAATTTCGCGAACCCGCTGGACTTCGTATGGGCTGAGGGGTACATCAAGTTATGNATCAAGTTGTGGGGGGGGGGGTCCAGAGCCCCTTTCTACAACTTTGCTATTCAAAATGTATAACACGCCTATGATTGGCGTAAGGCACTTTCGATAAAAATATGATTTTCAAATTTAGTTGTTAGTAAACTACCCTTAAGTGAATTTTCTCCCCCAAAAATAGGTATACTGATAGAGTATTATTTTTCATGTCGAATACAGCCCGGATATACATTTTAAACAAAATTGTTACGGTATTTTTGAAAAATGTGATGTTAAAAAAAAAAGGAAGGTAGTCAATGAACAACCCTTATTTTAAGGGATAGAATTAAAATTTAAAAAACAGCCTAAGGCAACACCATTGATACCTAAATATTAAGTTCAACAGAAATCACTAAACTGTTTTGGTTGTGTAATCGGGTAAAGACAACCGAGTTACAGAGAGAATATCCAGATGTACTTTTTGGGTTCGGAGGCACATTAAATATCAATATTTATTATAATCTCGAGGTCGAATTTTTTCACGAGTAATAATTTCTCTTTGTATGAGAAAGGAAAAATATGTATGTTTAAAAATAATAAAGCGTTTTGTAAACGTAACTATAATGATAATGTTATCTTAAAGCCTATACTATTTTTAAATATTAGCAGCACTGACATTAGTATTACCTACCCACGCTAATGAGCATATGGTCAAGATCATAAAGTCTGGTTTGCCGGTGACGGGGACGTCGGAGTTTGAACTGTGTGACAATTTTAAAATGAGATTCTAGGAAATATAGGGCTTGGGGTTTATATTAAACTATATATAACTTCAGATAACCAAACAAGATTAGCACGGGGTCCTACAACCTGTTAGGGGTATACGCTAATGAACTAGGGTTGAGGAAGGTTGAATTTAGATGACGTGTACCCGCATTTGTGCGGAGATACCGGCATCGAACCCCGATATACCAGTCATCAGCGGTCTAGTTTATTGCGAGAGTGAAGACTTAGACCATATGGCCACCGAAGTCTATAAAAGACACAACAATCTCGGGAACCGATAGCCGTTCATCTCTTGTCCTCTACGCATCTAGCGAAGTGTTATAGCGCATCTATAAATCTACTTTCTGTAAAAATTTATTGAAGCTATATTTCTGCAATTTTTTCCAACTAAGAAATTAAACTTTACTTTTAATGGATAACATTATAATTTTTGATTATAAAGTCATAATCTTGCTCTAAAATTTAGCCTATACTTTCAACAACCTTGAACATTATAATTGTACTTATGTTTAAGCTTTTATTGCAATTATTTGCGATCGACAACCCGAGCTACAGGTTGCATTCTCAAACCCTTGTTCTATGAAACTATAAAATGGTCTATAAGAAATATAAACACTTGCGAGAGAATAAGCTGTAATAATTCTTGAGAGCTGGGCGTGGGACGGTTGTGTCGCTAATGGGTGAAGATATTCATTTGTCCCCAGATATGACTGTGGGGTTAGTCAATGACCACACAATGTATGTTGGCGAGCCTTGTACACCCCATTCCAATATTTTGTTGGCTGCAAGTCCCTTAAACTTCATGGAGCCGTATGTTGCCTACGACTTGTAAATTACTCCCGACAATTTGGGGTTTACGTCACTATTGTGAGTTCTTGAACCCATAGACCTAATTGGTTGGTAAAGCCAGTCTATGGGTTCCAGTCTTTATCTCGGGTGAAGTTAAAACATTCTACTATGTGTAAGCGGGTTAATCTTGCCGTGTACTTAGTAAATCTCTAGAAGCTGGCTGTGGGGGGTATTAGGCATGATGCTATGATTAGAGATATGGTAAAATAGCATTTTCAGTTTTTTTAGCATTAATTATTGAAAATTTAGCGTTTTGTGGCATAATTAAGCATTTTGTAGCAAAATAGGTAAAAATGTCATTCGTCAATGTTTTTAGGGCCTATACAAAGGATTTATGATAAAAGCAACGACTAACGGAATGTGGCGATTAGCCGGATGGGTTGTGGAAGGCACAGGATGCAAGTAAAACCCGAGCTGAAGCACACACACGAGTGAAACTCTGATTTTTTAATCACTTATTTCCGCTGAAAAACATCGTTTTATAGAAATTCTCAGCATTTTATTTAAATGCACAGCATTTTCAGGGAATTCGCGTCTATTTCGCTAAACATAATTTAGCTAAAATACTCTCAAAATCACGTTTTTCGCGTTAATTCGCGAAATAAAAATCGCTTTAAACACTTTCAAATGCCATGAAACGCAAAGGAAACTTATAAATACCCTATTTTCGACCCTTTTTTTTCTTTTCGCGTTTTTCGCAAAAGCGAATTTACCCTATCTCTAGCTATGATGCTATGTAAAGATTGTTTGAAAGTTGCCTGCTCAATTGTTTGTTTTAAAAGCAGGGCTATGCCAAGCCTTGACTGAAATCAATTAGTGATAACAAATTGACTGCACTAAAACGGTCATACAGATTACTTCACGGGAAGCTTCTTTGACATTGTGAATTTATATTTGAATAAATTAGTCAATTAGTTTTAAAAACATTGGTCCTAATTAATAAAAAGTATAAAATATTCTTATATGTATTGTGGAGCTACACGGGAATATTTAAAGCTCTTGGTAAATTCATACGGGTATACACTAGCATCTTGGTTCAAGGGTAGTGATGGGTAAGGTAACTTAGTGCAGCGTTTCTTAAATTGTTCCCAATAACGAACCACTTGATATGAGTTAAATGCTCATTACCGAAGCCAAGAACTCTATAAAATACACGTGTTTACCAAGCAGTAAAAACCAGCATTTTATTAGACTTTGCTTCTTCTGCACATTTCACAAGCAATACTACTTGTGTTAAGGTACAAATTATTGTTGACTTAGCAGACCTAGCTTGTCAATCTTGTAGAGAATGTCCATTTGCCATACGAGTGTAGATGACAGCTAGTATAAGTTAACAGATCTACTCTCGTGTATCCGTACGCCAACCTTATGATCTGTAAAACTATGTTAAGCTGCTGTCACGTTTTAAAATCAACTCTCGCAACAAACCATTTGTTTTTAGTTATTATTTTATGTTTTGACCGTTTTTACATGGTTGAAACACGAACTAATAAAAATAACAGTTTGGATGTTTATTTTTTTTTGTGGAAGTGGCGTCTTGTGTTTAAGGTTAAATAAAAAATGCTCTGCAATCTAAAACTTTTAAGAGGCTGTGTTTTATTTACAAGATGGCAAACCCCACGAAATAGTAAATACAGCTCTGTCTTTTATCACGGCGATAGTATCGCCTCTGTCGGTAAAATTAAAATATACTTTGTCATTTGTCAATCATACCAATACTATTGCAACGTAGGGATGGGTGTGCAAGTCTAGCTCCTCTAAGGCTCTAAACCATGATAGCTTAGCGTAGCTCTCTCCTGTTGATTTTTGAGGCTATGTATAGTACAGTATATTTGAATATCAATCATTCGGTGAAGTGTACTGTTCAGGTGCTTCATTTCTTCACTGGTAAGTTTACTAAATACTAAATAAATATAAGTTAAATCACTCCCCGAATTTTTTTCATCGGTGTCTAAATTAAATCTTTTTTGCATTTATTCAAAATTAGCCATAATAAAAATAACTACACCGTTTATTTAAAGTAAGTGGTAGGCACTAGTAAACAGCGTAAGCTATAAGCTTGCCTACTTCTACTTGACAATGGCAATTAACCTAGGCCACAGACATATAATACACTCAGATACTCAACCTGCTAGTTAAAATGATTGCTCTCCTTTTGACAGCTTGAGTCCTTCACCACTAGGAGCGCTGCGGTTAGTCCTATTACCATCCAGCAGTGACACTAGCGAAGCCTAGTTTTGAAGAACTCAAGCTGCCAAAAGGCCCGTAAGGTTGAGTCTGTTTCTTACTTGTCTCTGTCTAATTAGTCCGTTCTTGTGCACTTTGTGCACTTTACTTGCACACCTTAAGGGTGTTACCACAGCAGCTGAGATAGGGCCAATCAGACGTTCAGCTTAAGTTAAATATTGGTGAAACCTACAAATCGTTAAACAGTAAACGAGTTTGGTCTTTATTGGATCTATAAAAACTATGTTCTACATGCCTATACATATAAAGGTACATAGTTTTATAGTGGAAATGTTCCACTTAATAAAACACTTATAGCACTTTATTAAAACACGTTTCTGACGCCCTAAAGTACGCCTAAAGTGCATAGGGTGCACGACACATTTCAGACAGCACAGTACACTTAGAGCTACCTGGTGTCAACTTATGAAAATGTTTCCATGGCAACGAGACCGGTACACTTTAAGATCATTCAGACACCATCAAAAATGACCTCCGCCCTTTAAGGCGACGCCAATGCAGTTTTCTAGCAAATAAAGTGTAAGAGTGCAGACTATTCATTCATACACAGCCCTAATATGATGGTGAGTTGTTTTCCTAAGGTTTTTATATTTCTTTTCAGATTAAATAAATTTCTAAATAACGTATTCCTACATTTTTATTTTTTTGTATTAAATAAACACATAAAAAAAGTTTTCCTGAAATTTTTTTCATACTAAAAGAATACCTAAAAAGTCTGGTAGAAAACATAAAAGTGGAGCTGAAAAACGAAAAATACAATTAAATAGAGAAAAAGAAAGAATTAAATGTGCCAATTATTTTTGTATTGGAAAATAAACTAGAATCTACGATATGTGCATTAATAAGAGAAAGAGAGAATAACTTAACCGAAAGGAAACATAGAAAACATTGTATATAACAATAACAAAGAATTACTAGAACTAGAATCACAACCGGGAACCTCTAAAGACAATGTTGACGTTGCCGGACATTCAGTACCAGACAAATATAAAAGACCTAGACGACGACGACCAGCTCTGTCTCATGTTACATTTTTTGCAAGAAGAAAGTGATTACGAGGCAGAAGAGGCTTTAGAAAATGCAGAGTGGCTTACTAAATATGTTGACGTAGGGTTGTGGTCTACACAGCTAAATGATAATTTTATTAATCACTGTCTCTCGCATGAAATGACTTATTTCCAAAATAAAGATACAAAAATATGTATCCAGTTTCATTAAGGAATTACAAAGAACAAAGCAGATAATTTTCAAATAAGTACTTTACAAAAAATAAACAAATTACTAGATTACTGCTACTCTACCGCTATGGGAAGTGTGTTTTTGGTCTAGTCTGTAAACTTTTCTCTAAAATCCCTTCTCAATACACAACCGGATTCTCTTGACTGGAAACATAAAGGGCCATTTTTAGGAAGTCACGAAAATTCTAATGAACATAAGAAATCATTGTTGGTATGGTTAACGTAAAGAAAATAAGTATTTTATTGACAAGCAGTTGCTGGAGCAGCTAACAAAAGATGCGGAATATTACCACAATGCCCTAAAACATGTTATTGTAGTGATGAAATAGGCTCAGCATTCAGAGGTCACGTGGAAATCTTTGGCTCTCCGCACAGTGGTACTTTTATGGGAGCTATGAAATTACTAGCAGAGTTCGATCCATTCATGCGCGAACATCCAACAACGAGAACAGCGACCAAATCCTTTCACTTCGTACTAATTAAAAAACATTTTATGAACAAATATGAGATTATGGGAAAACAATTAATAAAAAGAATAATAGTTAAAATAAATAGTGATGATGCAAAGTAGTACTCATTTGGACACCAGATTTGTCTCACAATGAAGAGCTAGCTATTATAGTGCGATATTGTTTTGAGGGAAAAGTGTATGAAAGATGTGTATCTTTCACAAAAATTACTAGTCAGTGGCTTATCTTTATTCAATTCCTTACAAGAATTTCTAGAGAAAATAATGGACTGCCACTGGATAATTGTATAGGACAGTCGTTTGACAACGCTGCAATGGTGTGCAAGCACATCTCAACAACAACAAAATGCCATTATGTGCCGTATGCTGCGCATTGCCTACATCTAGTTGGTGGGAAAGAGGTTAAAGTTGCAACTCATTGTGAACTTTTTTGGAGTAGTGCAACAAATATTTTCTTTTCTGCATCTACCCGTGGGGGTGGGGGGCTTCTAAATCGTGAAAGAAAACTAAAATTGACCATAAAAAGTTTAAGCCAGACTAGACTATTTTGTCACTATGATGCTGTTAAGAGCTTTAAAAAATAGTTTTGGTGATATCATGAACTTATTAAAAACGTTTAGTGACAAATGGACGAGAAACTTAATTTTTGAAGAGAGGCACATCATTTATATAATTTGGCGAAACTTGAAACTGCGATTTTGACTGTTTTTTGGGGAAGACATTTTTTTAGAGATTCAATTTAGTTAACAAAATTGCAGGCTCCAGGCTTAGACAAAAAAATAATGTGATGATCAAATAAGAGAATTTAGACAAAAAAAATGTGATGATCAAATAAGAGCATTTGCAGCACAAGAATACAGAAGAGTTACTCTTAATATTAAATGTCTTTAAAGCATTAAAAATACTTGCATTATACAACTCCTAGAATGTTTTATTTGTTTGTGATGTTTGTTATAAATACAATATCTTTTTCCATTAGCACTATACACAAATGTTTGATAGTTTGTATATACATTATCCAAGTTCATTAAATGAAATAAAGTTATACAATGTCTGTTGCCTATAATTTGTACTCTTAAAAGGGTAAAAAACCAGTTTTTCGACAAAATGGCGAATGTGTCGCAACAACTAATCGAAACTTGGGTTATTTTGGTTAATTGGGTAGGGCCCCCAAACAGTATTAGCCCAAGACCCCAAAGTTAACGATCCACCCCTGAGTCTAATTGAGAAAGAATTGTTCATTCAAAAGCTCGAATACAAAGAACTTGAATTATGCGCGTTGTCTTGCATGGAGAGTGAAAGAAAGCTAACTATACTCCTTTCACGGTAGGAATTACTCTCTGAAAGGTCTTTTTTCCTACCAATATCCTACTATATAATAGCGTTCTGGTAGGGAAAAGGCCTTTCAGAAAAAAAATTCTTACGCTGAACAAACTTTAACTTATAACAACGCATTACTCGTACCAACATAGAAAAAATAAATATTACTAGCTCTCTTTTAGTGACAAAGTCCCTGCATACACGGTGCTTTTTTAAAAACACGTTTTGGGGTCACTTGGCAATCGTTCGCGGTGGCTATTAGCTACATTTTTTAAGGTGTGCCAGAAGGGAGCGTGAGTAATATTAGTTTTTTAGCATTACATTTTGTTGGCCAAAATAAATAAAATATTTCTTCAGTAGCAACATAGTTAATCGTTTTCTGCAAATGCTAATATCAACAGACCTTGAATATCTGTAAAGGGTGTCCTGGAATTGTCAACTTTTTCTCTGTAAAAAGTTTGACAAAATTCCAGGACACCCTGGACAGATATTCAAGATCTGTTGATATTAGCATTTGCAGAAAACTAAATTCTATTGCTACTGGAGAAATATTTTATTTATTTTTGCAAAAAAAAAAACCCCCAACAAATTCTATTCTATAAAAACTGTAAAAATACTTGCGCTCTCTTCTGCCGCACCTTAAATACAAGCGTTTATTCAAACTTTAAAACATTATCAGAAAACAGTAGATATTTAAATCATTTATTAAATGGGTGGGTGAGCCCATGCTGTTTTTAAATGTATCAATTAAAATTCAATTTTTATGTCAAAATAAATTAAATTTTAATCAAAACAATCTTATTTTAATAGTTTACATTAAATCATTCAAATTTTAAACACAACAGCAAATTTATTCATGATAAATAAACTAAACTACTCTACCTTACAGAGTTAGTGAATAAGCACAAAATTAATTAATTTGATTTGGCTACAGTGAACTTTTCAAAGATTTATATTCAATTTTATTTCACCTTAAGTGAGTCGCTTTTCACTATGTAACACAATAATCCTATTATTATATATTATTATTATTATTATTATTTAATAAGTAGCTAATTTTGTTCCCAGTTTATACACATTTTGGTTTGGTCTCTCTTTAAGGTGGGGAGGGAGGGGGGTTTAGTGTTTAGGATGTGATGTGATTAGGAATAACACACATTTCATATTCATGGACAAGATAACGAAAATTAATTTTAAGTATAAGTACCACTCCCCACGTCAAGGGAGGATGGTGATTATTTTTTATATAGATTACCCTAATGCAGGGATGGCGAGATTTTTCCCACCAGTGTGCCACTGAAGGGATGTCTTAATTTTGAAATAGTATATCGTGCCAACTTTTATTTATGTTTTTAATGAGCATGACATTCAAAACCTGTTGAATATTATGAGTAATGAATAACTTCTAAAGTTGTAAATATTCTAATGACTTCACTTTAAATATACACTTTTTTTACATCAAGTTAAAGTGAGTGTCGGACAATATTAATGTCGTAAACTTAACTTAAAAACATCATTAAAGTAGCGCCTTCAGGAGGCAAAAATACAATAAATATATAAAAATGTAATAGTCAAAAAATTACGTAGGGCCTAACCTTTTCCATTATAATTGAAACGTGTTGCGTTTTGGTGGCAAAGATATTTGTTATATTAAAAAGTTTGTCTTCGGCAGTAAACAGGGCATTTTATAGCAGTTGATTGACTTGACAAAGTCCATTGTGACGTGAATGAAATGGCTGCTATTGATATATTGACTACAGAAAATACCACTTTGCGACAAGTTTTATCTAGTGTTTATTTTTTTCATGTCTGCGGGGTGCGCGTCATAGATTTGCCACCCCCCGCCCCTAGTGCAGCCGTTTAGAGAGTTGAATCCCGTCCTTTCGCG
>CABFWB010000943.1:22966-61368 GCA_902151455.1 Timema bartmani
TATGAGTGAGTTCACTGCTAAAGTTCAAACACCACTTCTAACTATTGGTGTATCTGCCTGTCCATTCCAATGACACAGTACAGTATTTGTTGTGTTCTTCACTTTATCCCCCTCTCTTGCTCCTCCTCTCCCCCTTTATTTGCCCAAAAGAAAAACTACCATTCCTAAGCTTGGCATGGTGTATTCTACAGATCCCACTTATTTATCTGGTGACCCTTGTGTTTAAGAAGAAATGAGTAAACTCGGAGGAAAAACCTCTTTTAAAGATGATCCGTTGGACAGTACAGTGTTTAAAGATTGGCTGTGGTTACAAAAAGTGGATTAGTAACATGGGAATATCTTAAATCCGATCTCATGCCAAGGGAAAGAAGCATGTTGACAGTGAAAGCTGCTAGTGAGATCAAAAAAAAATATTGGACTTGGTCCCTACGGCCAAAAATGCAGTGTCATCTGTAGGCCTACATGAAGATGTACATTTTAGTGCATAATGACCATGAAGTAGTTTTGAAACCTGAATCTAGACCTAGTTGTTCTATTCAGAGCTTCCTTGTCAAAGATGAAGTTTCTCGTGCTGAAATATTGTGGACTATTATTAATAAAGTAATGACACATTCTTCTGCTAGAAGTTTTTTTGCTTGTAGTAATCTTTTTAAAGTAATGTTTTCTGAAACTGATATTGCCCAGAAATTTCAAATGCATAAAGATAAACTTGGATATGTCATCATGTATGAACTAGGTCCTTTTTTCATAAGTGAGCTGGCAAATATTGTTAAGCAATGCCCATTTTATTGTATTTCATTTGATGAGAGCATACATACTGTGGCTCAGAAGACCCAGATGGATGTTGTTTGCTTCTGGAGTGAAAATTAAATTCATACAAGATATTTAACATCTTGCTTTTTAGGTCATGCAACAGCTCAAGATATATCAATGAACTTTATATCTGTACTAAGACGAGGGTTTGGATCATAAAAAAATGCTTCAAGTTTCCATGGATGGACCAAATGTAAACCTCAAATTTTTAAGTGATCTCAAAAGTTAATTGAAAGAAGATTCTTAAAGATCCCGAGTTACTGGAATTTGGAACTTGTTCCTTACACATTGTCCATGGTGCTTACCAAACAGCACATGCTAACTCTAGTTGGACTATTAACCAGTTTTTCCGCTCACTATATTATTTATTTCAAGATTTTCCAACAAGATGTGCAGACTATCAAAGAATAACAGGATAATCTCTCTTCCTGATGAAGTTTTGTTCTATTAGATGGGTAGAAAACTCAAGGGTGTTAGAGAGAGCTATGTCATTGCTGCCGTGTTTAAAACAGTATTTTTATTCTAACAAGCATCCTCCAAAATCTGATGATTTTCAAACATCAAACAATTTTGTGAAGGATGAACTTCTTACATCAAAGTTGGGATTCATGCTGTCAGTTTCACTTGAGTTGGAGCAATTTCTTGCTAAATATCAGAGCATTCAACTTCTATTGCCATTTATGTTTACAGATCTAAATAAAATACTTGAACACTTGATGAACAGAATTGTAAAATATCTTGTAATGAATCCAGCAAATACTTCAAAAAATTTTTTAGCCATTGATTTAAAGAAACAATACAACATGAAATACTCGCAGCCGGGAGACTTTAAATGATGATAGTTTCAAAAAAGATGATTCATGCTGTGAGGAATGCATCAGGAATAAGGAAAGAAGTGCTTGAAAAGAAGAAAAAGATTGAAGTAGACTCAAGTATCAACAGCATCTGAAGAAATAAGAAAATAGGAAGTGGAAAGAACAGTATTGCCGAATGTAAAGGAAGAGGCAGAAGTGTTAGAACATGAAATGCAAAAATTGAAAAGTTTTGTAGTTGAATTTTTAACCTTTGTCTACATTCTAAATTTTTTTTTTTTAGGTTTTATCATATTAATTTTTAATAATTTTAGGTAACTGTTATTTTTGTTTCCAAGTAATTTTTATCAACATATCTTTATTACTATATATTTACAAACAAATTCACTATCAAAAATGTCAAGGGGTGGTGGGGATAATGGTTTTTGTGGTAGAGTAAACTCCCTGGCTGCATCATTCTTTGAAGTTGCGCCACCAAGGCTGACTACTTGTACCTCGCGCCACCAAGGCTGACTACTTGTACCTCTAAAGTTCTATGAGTAAGGTGAAATGACCTACCAATTTTGCCAGAAGAGGTATTTTCACATACCTTCCAGGATTCTTTTACATGCCACATGGAACCGACGGCTTTACTTCCCTTCTGAAGGATGTTGAGCTATAATTTTATCTGGCTCAAGAAAAAACCTTCAGCCTCTTGTTGGGTTCGAACCCACTAACATCGGGTCCTGGGGCGAGCACTTTACCCCAAGGCCACAGAGGTCGATAGTGGTACAGGTCATTCAAAAAATGTAGTGTGTGTGTGTGTGTGCGCGCGCGCGCGCATGTGTATTAAAGGTGGTTCGGATCCACCTTTTTTCAAATCTGGAAACTTCATTTCGCGATCAAATCCCTAATTAAAATCTGAATTTTAGAAAATATTGTAAGCATCAGTGTAACTTTCCCAATAACTAGGATTTTTCCTTCACTTCTGATTTTGTTTACATTAAATGGTAAATTAACGATCTGGGGTTCGGCTGTTAGGTTTTTCCTATCATTTTGGTTTTAATCACAAGAAACTATTTTAACACCTATAAAAAATAACTCAAACTTAGTACCTATTTTAAAAAAATGATAATGATTTGAGTCTTGAATCCATGAATATTCCTTGTACGTTCTAGGGTCCCATCCTTGGTGTATACCAGAATATATGTGTCAACACACTTTATTCTTAATGTAAAAATGTTTAACTATGATAGACCTAGGCCTACCCTAACTTTCTATAATTTTGAAATGGGGATTGTTTGTCCCAGAGTACCTTTCATATAGACTGGAAATACTGGATATATACTGGAATTTCAAAACTATAGTCAGGTGGACACCCTGAGTAGGAACATTACTTGCTTCGCTTCCAAAGAACTGCTGGGCACATCGATTTGATTATTTCATCATGTGGGAAAGGATATCAGTTAAGAATAAATAAAAATAATCCAAGGGAAGCTAATCAGGAGGAGTATGGTTAGATCCGGTAAGCTCCGGAAAGGGAAGGAGAGAGGAAAAGGTTGCACAGGTGACAGAATTGCCCTCTATTTTTCATAACTGTCAGACACCATTAACAAGTAGTGATGTCACTTTCAGGCACATAATACACTCACTGTCAATAGTATGTCACTTATTTAGCCTAGAACTTGGACCAGCCATTACCTTTTTAAAGTATTTCAAATAAACAACACTAATACATAATAATTTGTGAAAAAATACACAAATATTATAATGATATAGGCCTATAAATGTTTGTAAGTAAACAAATAAGAAAAAGAATCCTAGCAGATAATATATATGAATATAATTTAAAGAAAAAATTTCAAATTAGAAACTATTAACACCTTGATTTGATCAATGAGGATAACATATTTAAAAAAAAATTTCCCCAAAATATAGTTATTTTAAAACTTAGCCTATGATGCTATCTGTTGAAGAAATTATGATATAAACCCTAACAATTAGAATACTTTCTTGCGGTGCCACCTAGTAGTCATATATTTAACTAAAAGAAAAGATTTATATTGTGTCGATGTATCAACCACAAAAGTGTTGTAGCAGTTATTTGGCATGCTGAGTGCTGAAGGGTTAAGTACACCACTTTACCCTGAAGGCTGTAAGTGTACCCCCATGAATTACACTATGGTACATCTTATAATATAGGGCCATGTACTCTCAGGCTTTCCATGCATAAAGAAGACTGTGAATTTGGTACATATGGGTGCGAGCTATAAATACATTTCTAGAGAAGGAAAAGAAAGTTAATTCGAACCTATTTCATCTCCCTTCGACCTTGAAACATTGGGTTGCAGAATAACTCTTGTAGTGCAAATAATCCTGATCACCAACTCATACTTTGTATAGTATAAAAATTCAAAATATCAAATTTGTCTGATGTGTCTTTACTAAATTGTACTATTTTAAAATAATTAGTTATTATTTGCCTCATCCTACTGTAATTTAATATTTTAATCAATACCAGAAGAGTTGCACAACTCACTTATCACAAGCGCCATAACTCATTCACCTTTAGTAGGTTGTAGAAAAAATGCTGTACTTTTGAATCATAGTTGACTTGGCAGCTCACTAGGAAAAAACACAAATGCATATAAAATTGTACAGATAAAATTAAATAGTTTAAATAAAAGAGCTCACATTCCCCCACACTTTTTAAAAGTAAAATATTACTGTGGTATTGCTTATAGTTTTTTTTAAATTTTGAATTTCTGCGAGGAAATGTATTTTCTCCCACCTTTGCGTCTGGATATGTCGTGTGCCAAAATAGGGGACTTTTTGAAATATGGCTTATAGAATACCTAAATTTATAACCATTTCATTTTTAAACTGGAGAGAATTGCATAATCTGCAAGAAAATTAATTAATACCTCTTGTCAAATTATGATCTTGTGTATTGTAAGCAAACATTGATTCTCTTTCTAGGGCTATAAGCCAACTGAATGGTTTAGACTTTGAAGGCACTTCCTTGAAAGCGGAATTCTCAATGGAGCGTCGCAATCGTGGTCGTGGCACCAGAGGTCCTGGTGCTCAATTCTCGGGTATGGCTGGCTCGGGCAGACAGACAGACTTCCCTCTAAGAATCTTGGTTCAGAGTGATATGGTGGGAGCCATCATCGGACGCCAGGGTAGCACAATCAGACAGATCACACAACAGACCAGAGCAAGGTAAATCAGTCTTTAACATATCAAATTGGGTGTGGATGATGAATATTTTACCTTAGTTGTGGCTTGGGAAGGTTCCTGAAATTGAAAAATGGAAACTCTAATCAATAATTGTTTAAATTTCTATCATCTATACGTGAAGCATTATTTTCCTATACTGACACTTACTTTAATCTCACATACATATTTATTAAATATCTCTTACCCCCTTCCCCCAGTTGAAATATATTTTAAAGTTATTACGATTTACTACCTATTGTTGGCTCAGAATCGACCTAATTATCGGAAAAACACTTCTTCCACACAAACACAAAGTGTAAATAATTAACTGCCTAGGTAATGCATGTGGGTTTGCATTTTATATTCAATGGCAATTGACTCATTTCAATTAATCAAAACATAAATACATCACCCATATACTTAACACAGCCCTACGGCTGCTTATTCTGAATCTAAGGCATGGTATCTGAATTCAAATGCAATTACTTAAAAACCATTTAGCGAACAATAAAAATGAGTAGTCAAAAATATTAACCCATTCCCTGATGTGTTTGTAGCACAGCGTTCTACTCTGACCCAATAGCTATTTTTCTATTCGTAAACTCTTTATCGGACACATTTTCGCTATTCATTTTTTGCTCTATTCATGGTCATTGTATAACATTGAACTGGTAGACTGGGGATCGGTTAAGAATCTTTGTTAGTAATCATCTCCAAGCTACTATGATCTACTTACAATTCATAATGTTTATTGACTTGTACTTTTCAGGGTGGATGTACACAGAAAGGACAATGTAGGCTCACTAGAGAAAGCTATAACTATATATGGCAATCCTGACAACTGTACAAATGCGTGTAAAAGGATTCTTGAAGTAATGCAGCAAGAAGCAAATAACACAAATAAAGGGTAAGAGCATGAACATTTTTCTGGGGCAGAGTTTTTATACAAATAGAGGTGAACACTTTTTGTAAAATTTGCTGGAATTTATACTGCATAGGGAAAATCCCCTAAAGTGTTATAATTTAATCTTTTGGGATTTGAAAATACCAAGTTTGTTTTTATATATATATATATAAACTTGGTATTTATATATATATAAACAAACTTGGTATTTATATATATATAAACAAACTTGGTATTTATATATATATAAACAAACTTATGTCATGTTAAATAGTTTTCCATTTTAAACATAATTGTTTATATTATTATATATATTGATTATTTAATTGCCATCACTGGAATCATGTGGCCACCAGTGGTCCAAGGACCACACTTTGAGTAGCACTGTTGTAGACTTTTCCTCAGAACCTATATTACGCAGATCCTCTTTAGCTACAGATGTGCATTGATTCTAGTTCTCTATTAATGGTCTGCAAGACAGATGGTTGAGATGAATATCGCCTTGCACCCATTTGTGTGGGGCATATAGGCTAAACTTTCTTAAAAATAAAGCATTTTACTAACCAAATACATATTTGTAATGGCTAGTAGATTGGTAGAGATCCCTTTATAGAACTTAATATAGAGAATCTTATGGATTATTTATAAATGGTGCTAGTTTGAATTGATAACTAATTGTTTTATTTTGTAACTTTTCAGTGAAATCTTGTTGAAAATCCTTGCTCACAATAATCTTATTGGGAGGATTATTGGTAAAGGTGGGAACACAATCAAGCGAATTATGCAAGATACAGACACCAAGATAACAGTCTCTAGGTGAGTTGTATCGTCTAGTTTAGTATGTTAAGGTCCTTGGCCCTGTCGAGTCTAAAACCTATTTTGTGGGATGGTGAGTGGGTGGGAGGGTGAAAGGTTTCCCAACCGACCAAATTATCCTTCCTCGCCAACAAGAACAAATGGATCACAGAAACTGTAGATGGTGCTAGCTACCGAACAGGTCTTTTGGAAAAATCATATGTTTAGAAATATCACTTTTCTCAAGAACGAGTATATTTTTTATGTTAATATTTCCAACACCCCTTCAAAGATAATGTACTGATGTTAATTAATTGTTAAATTTTCTTATTTTTTGTTATGTAGCCGGCCGTTTTCTATTGAAAAATGTCAATATATTTGATAACTGTTAAAATTATAAAGGTGGTGTGTATATAAGAATTATAACTTAATGAACATGCTTCTATTCTTGAACAAACCGTTCCTGAAAAGAAAATTGCAAAATAATAAAAATTCTTGAAGATAACGGTTTGTTCCCATGGCTCTGCATTTCCATGCTAAAAGAAAAGGGCCAATTGCCTTGATGGCATTTCTGTGCATATTTTTTAGGTTGCATATTCCACCAATCTATACTGCAGAAATTGAACCATCAAAATCAGGTCGTCGGCAATCTCAGTTTTAGATATTTTTTTGTCTGTTGAATTTCGATGAAATGAAGATTAAACTTCCACTCATGGGTGCAGCATATGTTCAGAGATCCAATATTTCCCCAGAATACATTTTTTTTTAAAGTTTCCTCAAAAACCTTAGCGCTCAAAATAAAACGCTGAATTTTTTTTATAGAGGCTGAAGGGAATAAGGATTATTACCTACTACATAGTTTGGAAAATTCAAATTAAAACATATTTTTAATCATAGTTACCTACCTTATAAAAAAATTTAGTTTTCTCCCATCTTGTGTGCATTACATGTTATTAATCATTCATTGTTACCAGTAGACTTAGCGGTACCAACATTTAATTTTACACTTTGAGAGTAAGAGGCAATGGAGTTTAATATTGATTTTCATAGACTTTTCGTTGTTTCGTAGACTCGCCACTACTGCAAGGTCTATCACTATCAACCACACTAGGGCAAATACTATCACTATTTATGACTGAGTTTTCCCTGATCACATAATTTATGTTTTAAAAAACTTGCAACACTCCCTTGATCCTTTTAGGTTTTTCTCGGGGATGTTTATTAGATACGTGATATCAAAGTTAATCACGTCTGCCACTCTATTCACAATAAGCACAGTTGACATAATAAGCATTTGTTTCACTAAACCATTTAATTTTTTATAAACATGTATCTATTGTACAATGTACAAACCTTAATATGTCCACTAAATACAATAGTTTCATGGCTACACAATTATAGCAATACGCATGTCACGAGTTTAAATAAACTCTGTGCACATCACCTTGTAATTAGGCCATGATATAAGGGTGACTAAATTCAAATTAAAAAAAAATAGCTTTCCCTCCCCCCACCTACCCGCCATAGCCACCAAACATCCGCCAGTAGGGTAGGTGACTGATGACTCATCACTCAATCTCTGACTTCTTATCTAGAACTCTGACACATTATCTTAGCCCCTAGACACTAAACTCTTTGTGCTTACACAGACACTGCCACTCTATGGCATGTGTGGGTGTTGAGTGTCATCCTGGTAGTTTTTCATACAAATGAAACTACCATATCAGAACCAGAATGTACTAAAAACATCATCAAAATTGTTGGACATTCCCTTGCCCCAAATTTCCCCAGGACTTTTTAATTTTACCTGAACATCGGCCGTTCCTCATTCTCGCGTTCAGACATATTCTGAACCCCTGCTTCCACTTACTTTGCTCTTTTATTATTATTAATATTATTGTTATTCTTATTATTATTATTAATATTAATAAATAAATAATATTACTGTCATCGTCATCACTAATTCAACTAGGCCTACTGCCAGAACTTGGAGATATTCCTCAAACCTGTGCAGAGAAATATAGACTGGATTCTTAAAAAGAAAATTTCATTCTACATATGATATGTGTTTATATTTTTGTATTGAATATTTAACTGCAAGATGAGAAGATTTAACTTTAGGTAATTTGGAATTTTAATATGTAATTTTCTTTTAAATCTTAAATAAATATTTATTTGAGATATATTAGTATTCTAATAATAATAATATTACACTTGGTTTAATGAAATCTAGAAATCTTTGATGCTTGTTTGTTTCAGCATCAATGATATCAATAGTTTCAATTTGGAAAGGATAATAACAGTGAAGGGGTCTATTGAAAACATGTCTAAAGCAGAAGCACTAATAAGTGCAAAGTTGCGGCAGAGCTACGAGAATGATCTACAAGCAATGGCGGTATGTATAATATGGTTGCACTTAGGACTAATCTCCACCAAGAAATGGTGTAAATAATAGAATTTTCACTTTATATTATTCTCATACAAATGGTTTGGCACCCACTTAGGTAAATAAATTAATACCTGTGAACAATAGGTAGTCAATGGACAGTCAGTACTACCTTATTTAAAATATCTACTGAAAATTGAATTAAATAAATACATTACTCAATTTCATAATGATGAATTAGTGGCTGAGATCTGGATGTTATGTCCATCAAAATATGTTTGTTTATATGTTGTGTGAGTATAATTAGTTGATTCAGAAAGTGCAAGTCCCAAGCGAGCAAGAAGTACAGATGTTATTTTAGTTCCAATATTAATCGCAAATTGGGGGACAGAGTTAACCAATGAGATTCTGAGGCATAATATTATTATGCTGCCACTTTTATTTATTGTATCGGCATGATTTACAGGCTGTGTACTCTTTAGCAGGCGAAAATTTGCATTGTAAGTTCAGCTGCTCTTTTTAGTGAATATGAATTTATCTGCATACTTTACAAACTAGCACTGGTGCACCTATCCATATCCTTTAGTTGGAGTATTCAGGCCCTGGAGCATAAATACATGACAGTAGACCTACAAATAGATTGTCCAAGTAGTTTTCAAATAACATTAACCTATGAGTATCCAACAATGTTAAAATTAGCATTCTATATAAAAAATATGTATTAAATCTTTTCTTATGGCAAATTTTGTTGCCAGTATAAAGATGCATAATTTTTCATTCTTAAATATTTTTAATACTGTATTATTAATTTTAAATCAAGTTTAAGGACTTTGTTGGAAAAATTAGGAGTATACTTATTTATGCCAAATGTCAGTGTTCCGAATATTTGTCTTCAACACAATTTAAAAGTATATTAACTTTAATAATTTGTGGTAGGGCTACATTAATAAAGGTTATTAAATCGGCATGAAAATCACCCATCCTATATATACATTTTGTTTTAGAACTAATGTTCTCTTCATTATCATATATAATGCTAATACCAAAATAGCAATGTCGAGAATGATTGACAGGGTGGCCATTTATTGGGAGAATCGGGAATTATGCTTGAATTTTGAGCATCGGGTAATAAAAACAGTAATAGTGCTTGAATTATACCATCTGTGAAGAATTTAAAATAAAAATACCTTAGAGTTTTATTTAAATTTTTAATCAAACTTGGCTACATGAATTTGACTAAATTAAGTATTGAGCCTAAATTTCTATGAAAATCACACTACTTCATACTTCCCTGTTAACTCAGCTGCTAAAAAATACTAAGGCGAGAAATACTTGAAATAGCTTCTTGAGGAATCAAATTTTCAGGAAACTTTCTGGCAATTATCACTTTGAAAAGACATTTACTAGTTATATTGAAATTTTGAAAATGTTATTGGAGGACCACTCATTCCAAATAGTCTGTAGGGAGTCTAATTTTCTAAAGTTTCTTGATGAGTACTACTCCAAATAGCTTTTAATGGCATCCAATTTTCTAACATTAGCCATTGGAGGGTTCCCATACCCCCCATTGGCCCTTTGGCTGAGGAACGAGCTTTTAGTTTTCTGCTAATATCTCTTCTCGCTAGAATTTTATTCTAGAGTTTAAGTGGCCACCCTGAATTACATATTAATGACAGCCACAGCGCACTAAACTGCTCAGAAATTCAAAATAACTTCTTTTGATTGCAATTATGTTAAGAATTTTAAAAATGTAGTACCTATTTTTTGTAGCTTGGCTGTGATTTCTCTTATAATTAATTCATCCTTTCTTTGGGCAAGATAATTGTGAATAAAATAATAATTTTAAAGTGCTAGGATTGTTTTGTGGTGGTGTTAGTTCACTAAACTAAATTGAACGGTTGTGTTTCAGCCTCAAAGTATGATGTTCCCGGGGCTGCACCCCATGGCAATGATGGCAACTTCTAACATCGGCTACACTTCTCGAGGATCTGGCTTCCCTGGGGGTCTGTATGGTTCTGGTCCCGCCCCCTACCCTTCCATGTACCAATCGGCGTTACCTTCTCAGCCTGGGGGGCAGCCGGGTGGTGACGGTCTGGTACGTGCAACTGATGACGAAAAAGTAATTTTACTTCTAACAGCTTTTTATAACTATTTTTAAGTCTAAGAAATAAACTTTATTTTACTGCCTATTAACAAACTTATCAGGATGTTTTGACCTTCGATTAACCTGAGACATAACAAGCTTACCTTGCACGTTTCCACTGTGGTATAACTTAAAAGATAGTCTCTTATTGAAGGCCATCAAGGAAAGACTACTATCTTTCATGGTAAACTGATTGTGCCTCAGCCAATTAAAAAATGCTACCCACATTATTGTTTGAATAGTCTTAAGGCAGCGATTCCCAAATTATGGGAGTATACTACGAATGGTACTTAGAATTATTCCCATTGGTATGCCTTGAGAAGCTAAACAAAACAATCCAATTAAAGTTTGAAAAAGATAGGACCTCTTGTAATCTTATAAATATACTCGGGACCAAGTCCAGCCTAAAGTAAAATAGATTAAACTGTGGTTGGAGTGAAGGAAGCAGTTATTGACGTTCAGACAACCAGTTCAGACATGCATTCTGTATTAATATATCCCTGGACACCGTTAAAAATATATTGAAATAGTTGATACTTAGTATTATCTTGGTGGTACTCCAAATTTTTAGGATGGTACGCCATTTAAAAAGTACGGGAACCACTGGTCTAAGGCATCTCACAATATACTATATTTCTGGTGATGGGAGAGATTGAGGCTCAATTCCCAGTCGGGTGTACCAAAGGTGGTTTTTCTTGAATGATCTTTCACATGCAAGTGTGGGCACATTTCGTCGACATTCTACCTTCTTAAATCCCATTTAGCTACTGTAAATATGCCGGTCAAAACAAAGTGCACAGTAAAAAATAATTGGGTGGGTGTCAATATAACTTTTTAGATGATTGTCTACTTTTGTCCACTTAAAAATGCTATAAACAAACCATAACTCCAGCTGCTTAATGGTTTAACATTGTAAATAAACTAACATTGGTCTGTTGTTAAAAATGTAATAAATATCATGACATGTCAGGTGGTAAGGCATGTGGGTATATTCAATTTTCATTCAAGAAATCCAACTCTTAACTATTTTACTTCATCAAATTCTAGAAATGTAATTTGACTAATTTCTTAACAGATCCATTTCCATTTGAATATCATGCTTGAGAATATTTTCAATTCCGAATAGAATATTCAATAATCTATAGGAAACATTTTCAAATCTAATATTTTACAGTTGATTTTTTTTTTCAAATCAAATTCTAATATATATACAGGTAGGCCAAAAGTCACTACCCATTGCAAGGCTTATTGGGAAAAACCGTGCAAAAAAAAAGCTACAGAGAACTAATACTTTGATTTTCTAGCCTCAAAATGATAAATGTAGTCAACATTTCCAAGTACTTTTCTGCAGTGACTACCATCAATAAACGAAGCCCTCAGGAATTCATGGCATAAGATACCACCTCAAACAGTAACACCAGGTTGATTTGGCCGCCCTTCAAGAACAATTATTCTAAGATTCTCTTTATACCAATACCAAAAATAAGATTATCTTAATTCAATTTTAATTATGTTAGGAATGTGTATTGCTTTTTTTTTTGGCCCACCCTAAATTGTTCTGTTCAAGTGCAAAAAAACAACCATGGAACTGCATTAAATTCTGACTTGTTAAAATAAGTTGTCAATACTAGCTGACCACATAGCTTTCATAAAATGTAGTGATAAACTTGGTTTTTTTTAGAAAGTGTATTATTATAAAGGGCTTAAAAGTTAATAATGATAATAATAATACTGATAATTCATTTTCGCAATCAAATATATTCTGATTCAAGTCAGAATTTTAAATCTTTGATTAGCACATGTTTGGGCTGAAATTTTTTGTTGTGAATACATATAATTGAAGGCTAATGTTTTCAAAGAAAGCCAAAAATATTTAGCACCGCGTCTTACTACCCGTTCAGGTTATACGCTTAAGTACTAATTACGCTAATGGATTAGGAATTGGGAGGGTTTAATTTAGAGGAAGTGAACCCGCATTTGCGTGGAGGGAGAGTGGAAAACCATTTAAGAAAAACCTCCCCCAGTTCACCCGACCGAGATTCGAACCTCGATCTCCCCGTCCTCGGCGGTCGAGCTCAACAAGACTAGCGCGTTAGCCAACTACGCCACTGAGGCGGGTGAAAGCCAAAAAGCTTACAGATATCTGAATCAAAGTTGTTCACACTATTAATATTGAGTAAAAAATCTAGTAACATAAAATGAACGGGACTAAAAAGTAATGAGGTGAAAAAACAAATACTTTAGTACTTTTATATTTAGAGTATAAAAAAAATCTTTTGATCTAGTTTATGTGTAGGCCTCATTGGTTTTTAATATAAAAAGCCCCGCTTTGGTGAGTGAATGGTTCCATAAACTCATCCCAAGTGTTCGCTGCTCCTCCAGTGCTTGGCAAACTTCTCCATACACTAAAAGTTTTTTAAGGGCAGTGCATGGTTGCACTTGGGGTATTACACATCCAGTCCAGCGGTAGTATGGTAAATCAAAATTAGGAAATTATAGACTCTTCTCCTGAAGTAACTTCAAATGTTTCGAGATTAAAGATTAAAGTTCTTTTTCTGAGCCCAGTTTTTTATCATTTGGAAACATTATTTAGTTCATACCTTTAGTTGTGTAAAGCAAACTAACTTTTTGAGAAAGATGTTAATTATTTCAGATGCATTTAAAATATAAGTATTTGTAAAGAAAATATAAACAAGTGACAAGAGATGTTAGTTTGTTTCTCCAGGGCCTAATCTAACGTGCCCTTAAGTTAAGAAACTTTGTCGCTAGACCTTGTGACTTTTAAGGGTTTGAAACTACTAATTTTCATTTTTAGCACTGTGCGACTAATCTGGTGACTGATGACTTTATACTTGATTTTCTGTCAAGTTTATGTTGTTTATTTTAAATTTTAATGCTGTAGAATTTTGATTTTGGAACTGCCTTACTGCAAATACGCATAATAATCAGTCTACAGAAGAGCTCTAAACTATCTATTTGTAATTCAAAAATTACAATGAATATAATCACACTTTTTTTGAAGTAGGTATGTATACACGTACTACTCCCGTAGCCTTTTATAATTTTTGTAGCTACTTGACAAACTATGTAAATAAGAAAAAATCCAGGCTATGTTGAAACACATTTCACTTTGTTCTGAACTATAAATGACCTGAGAACTACTAGCCATAGACAAAACACTCCTTGTAAAAAGATTAAAAAATATATACAAAATACGCCTACTCACCATCTCACACTACTCTCGGTGATTTGGAGCAATTAAGCTGATAATTTAGGATCGCGCTTGAGTGGTAGGAATCCAGCAGATAAATTGAAACCACTAGGCTCTTCTAATCTTCGATCTTGTTGGTTAGGTTTTAAAAAAAATGTGACTTAATTTCTTATCCAAATGTTTTAATACAAAGGTAAAACACTATTAAAATTCTGTAAGTTATGTTAATTTCAAAATATCTAAACTTATAAACATCTCCTATTAAAAACAAATTCATTTTATTATGTTTTGTATTAAGTTAACACTATATTAACATCAATTTTCCAGACCTAGGCCTAATCAAAACGGTAATACAACAATCTTAATGTAAAATAGGTTAGGCCTACTTTTCTTGATACGTAATATGAAATTTAGAAAATATATTAACATAAAATTGAAAATTAAATATATATCCCTTCCACAAACACTTTGTAATTAATCGTACCCACGAATAAAGAAGTTCAAAAAAGATTTATACAAAATAGCCACTGCCATAATAGGCCCTACACTTTACAAATCACAGATCATACGTTTTAATGTAAAATAATTTTCATCAAACAAATTATCAGCATTAAAAAAATGTTATATTATGTACCAGTTAATTTTAGTTTGATCTTTTTAATAACCAATAAAACACAAATTATACAAACACGAAAACACATGCTTTTAATCTCGTTCTGTCAACTTATATAAACTGAAGCTATTATTTTAAAATATTTTTAAAATAAATATTTATAAAAATAACAATTTTGGTGATTTAAATATTATCTTTATTTAAATTAAAGAACCAAAGTGGAGCATTTTAAAAGGTTATCGTAATTAAGAATTCAATATAGCAACTTGGTAGAGAATCTTGTTTATTTTGATGACGCCAATACCCACCACTAATAGTGTTAACTTGCTATAGTATAAAAATAAATAGCTTTCATTTGAAACAAATATTTTATAAATTATAGGAAAAAGGTCTTAAATTTAAACATTGTAAGTTTTGTTTTGAATTTGTTTTTCTCCCTCCCCCCATTATAAAAACTTTAATTTGTATTAAATTCAAAATTGGAGCTTTTTAGTTACCACAGGCTTATGTTTATCTTCCCCCCTATCCCCAGAGTTGAAAAAAAAGTGTCTGAAATGTTTCTAATGGAGCTTTTCTTTCTCTTGTTCTAGGAGACAACTTTTCTATATATACCTAACAATGCTGTGGGTGCTATCATTGGAACCAAAGGGACTCATATTCGCAACATAATTCGATTCTCTGGTGCATCAGTTAAAATTGCTCCTTTAGAACAGGACAAACCACAAGAACAACAAACAGAAAGAAAAGTGACAATTGTTGGCTCGCCAGAGTCTCAATGGAAGGTAAGTGGTTTATTGTGCGCAATATATTTAATTTTTATAGACACTTTATAAAAATATTTAGGCCTGTGTGTGTTTTGAAAAATTGTGTTTTATCTAATCTTTCTTTACAAATTCCCACTGTTTTTCTTACATTAATTATGTACTTTTGAACCCACAAAAGTCTTTGATTTCTTATTATAATAAGTCGACCTCGATGGTCTTGGGGTAAAGTGCTCACCTATTGGCCCAGTGTTTGAGAGTTCAAACTCAGCCGAGGTTGACATTTTTTAAGCAATAAAAATCCTTAGCGCATCTTTCTTTCCGAGGGTAAGTAAAACTGTCTGTCCCATGCCAACTGGGACATATAATAAAACCCTGGAAGGTGGTGGAAATAACTTTCCAGCAAAGTTTGTTGGCTCTTTGACTCTTGTGCTGAAATAATCAATCTTTTCAGAAAGTGCAGGCTATAAATACCCCCAATAGCTTTTTTAAATGCGCACATTAAAATTTGACTTGCAACCATTCTTACCAAAAGATGAAAAATAATAAAATTATTTATCAGGTAGTGAAAGTAGTAGTGCTCAAGACTAGAGATATGCAATAACTCTTAAGAGTTTTAGCCTACTCTTGGTTCATAAATCTGTTTGCTAGTTGACCTTGTAGATGACCTTGCCAATATAATTCCTCCTATCCCCTACTCACAACTGCTTTAATATGACTTCTCTCACACTGACCTTTGTAAAAGGGGTTAAAGTATATCCTATTTTCAGGTCAGTGAGACATATACTCGACTCATTTCATTTTCATTTCAGGCTCAATATCTCATCTTTGAGAAGATGCGGGAAGAAGGTTTTGTAGCTGGAACTGATGAGGTTCGCCTGACAGTAGAAATCTTGGTGCCTTCAAGTCAGGTGGGCCGTATCATTGGCAAGGGTGGCCAAAATGTCCGTGAGCTCCAAAGAGTAACAGGGTCCATCATAAAACTTCCGGAGCAAGGGTCTGCGCCGCCTCAAGAAGAGGAGACAACTGTGCACATCATTGGACCTTTCTTCTCTGTTCAGGTGAGGTTTTACCAGCCTTACACTGGAACTAAGGCGCATAAGTTATAGTAATTTATTTTCAGCAGCAAAGCTTATATTATTTCAGTTCCAGGTTATTGTGTTGCAAATTTATTAGCATTTAATTTCTAATAGTTCCTGTCCCTGGTAGAGGAAATATATCATGAAAAGATATGTGATTAATTTATTAATAAGCAAGAACTTCCTTTGGTATTTTTTCTATTGCTTAGCTAAAATCTACAAATTATTATTATCATTAGCACCACATCTTACTACCTGTTCAGGTTATATGCACTTACGCTAATGTGTAATGGTAGGGCGATTGTGAGATGAAATGGAGGACCTACAGCTTAACGTGGAATCAGAACCACGGTGGAGGCCTGGCATTCCACACATTCGCATGTTGTGATTAATACACATCTTGTCAGAGGTGAAGGAAGGGTTTGGCAATCAGATAAATCTGTGCTGGGACTGAGGATTGAACCCCGCACCCCAATCACAGAAGTCTGACCCCTTACCCCTAGATCGCTACAGTAGCTCCACGACTTATTTGGTGCTGACTGACAGCTCACAGCTGACTTCTGACACTCAACATTTAGGTATATACCTAAATTTTGACTGTCAGAAGTTACAGCTGTTAAACACATGTTTTTTGTAGATCATATGGTTCAACGTAGGGATTAATAATTTGGTCTGGCAACGTTTTAAAGCAGTCAGCTGTGAGCTGTCAGTCAGCACCAAATAAGTCATGCATAGGGTATAGGTCACCTTACAAATTAATATGTGTCATTTAGAGATTGAAACTCTACAAATTGATTGATAGAGTGGAGATTTTCCAACAAACATATATTTATGCTATCACTGTTTTAGAATGTGTGTCAAAAACTCCCCTCCTAGCTTTCTTCTAGATCCTGTTACATTTTGGCTACACACGAGAAAAAGTAGAGTGAATTTAATAAAAAATAAAGGGAAATGGGGAATTTAAATACTTATTTGCAAAAAAAAATAATTAATTTTGCACCTAAATACTTACACAGATGAGAGATTTTGTTTCTTGCACATTGACAAAAAATGTATTATCCAGAAATGGCATTTCGCCAATGGAAGATGGTTGTACAGGATTATATTCATGCTATAGTACCACATAAAATGCCAAAAATATTTTTAATGTCAATGTTCAGTATCTGTTATGGGTTTCTAATATGTAATATATGTAGTAAATTTAACATTGATAATCCTATGAGGAAACTATAAAAGGATTAAGTCAGTAAAAATTGAAAAATGTTTTCTGGTAATACTGGAAAAATCAGTGAATTTTATTAAATAATTTTGTAACCATCTTGGAGTAAAGTGCTTGTCTCAGGACCGGATGTTCATTGGTTTAAACCCGGCTTGGGTTGACAGATTTTTCTTGAGCGCTGAAAATCTTTAGCACATTTTTTTTATGGAGGGGGAAGTATTGTCAGTTCCGTGTCGATTGTGCATTAACTCATTTCCACTCTCCATTCACCAACTTTCAGCTAAGACTCCTTTGCTTTGTATTATTTACCCTAGCCATACATCATCATTAAACTTAATATCAACATAAATACATTTTGATACCTTTACATAGTTGATAAATAAATAACTAATTATTGTATTATAGTTTAATTCATTACTCTTTTCTACAAAAATGACCCCTTTTAAGTTCTAACTTCTTGATTACACAAATTAATTTAAATCTAATTGGTATAGTTTTGTTTTCTTTAACTTGGGTCGATTAAAATAAAGTATTCCTGACTGCAAACCTGAGCAAATATTGCATTATACTTACATTAAACATTTTTTGACTCCCGGATTTAAATTTTATGAATTTCTTTTTAAAGAATCAGTCCTCCTTAGTATATTTGGACAAAAAAAAAGATAGATATTGGGTCCACAAGGCTCAATACATCGTATTAAAATTTTGACTTCCGGTTAAAATTTTTGGCACCTTATTAGGAGTTGGACATCTTAAGGTTATCATCGCATTGCTATTAAATTCCTCATTTATAAATTTAGACCCATAAAAAAGGTAAATATTGATTATTGTGACTAAAATAATGAGAGATCATTGCTGTACAAACATTACCCCAAAAAGGTTAAATAAAAAAGAACAAACTTTTTGAGACTTGCTTCTTCTCTACTTACTCTATGGAATTAAAGACTTATTGCGTTAAGACTTGTATTGTCTCAACTAAAGCTCACAAAATTGTATTAATATATTTGCCAATATCTCTGAAACGATTGGTTTTATAAAGCTTTTCCGAATAAAAGTTTAGTATCATAAATAGTTGCGAAGATAAGGAAATTTCCTCTTCTGTAACGTAGGAAAATGAAAATTAGCCATTTTGTGTACAATTTCATTCAACGCAAAGATACGAATTTTAATCAAAATCGCTAGAGCCGATTTAGAGAAATCAATGTTTTCTATTTTTGCCCTTGAATAAATTATACTTAATTTTAGGGATAGATATCAAATTCCAAAAACCACACTAGGCAACCCTATGAAAACCCTCGATACCAAGTTTTAGCCTGATCAGTAAAATTGTTAAAGCTCTACTCCGAGGTACAGACAGACAAAAATTCAAAAACCACTTTCAGACTCGGGGTAACTAAATGTCAAAATTCATCAAAATCTCAAGTTCGATTTTTTTATGGTCACAATACTTTCTTTACTTGTAAGATAACGAGAAAGTAAAAACTGGATGTATGTGAAATGTCATCTCTTATTAAAATATTTTCAAATCGAATTGGGAAAATTTTGAATTTGAATAATTAATCAAATCTAAATATAGTTAATTTTTTCAAATAAAGAGCCTTGTGAAAGATACTCAAATTCAACTTTTATTTAAAAAACAACTGATTATCATAATCAACCAAATAATGAATAAAAAGATCACTTTCCATGCTTATGAACTATCAATATTTTACCGAAGATTAACAAATTTTATATCTAAACTTTAAAAAAAGTATATTAAATCAATACAAAATGTTAAAAATTGTTATTTGTTGGATAAAATATAATATATCTATTAGGAGTGTGAGAAGTTTCGAAACTTTGGCTTGGTTTAGGAACAAACTCAGCTTTGATTTAGGTAAGGAAAAAATGTAGACTTTTGACAGTTACTAAGCTTTGCCAATAAAGATATAGACAGGTAAAATCAATTTATTGTCACTTATTCCCATTTGGAGCTGTTAAAATTTAATATGCATATGTAAAAAAGCAAAGTAATTAAATTATAAGTGATGATAGTAACTGGATTTATTAGAATAAAACTAAATATTACAAAAAAAATTCAGCAATAAAACTTTTTTCAGGTAATGTTAGGACATACCAACATTTGAAAAAATAAAAGCACCAAAAAAGGTTAAAGTAGATTTTTACTCGTATATTGATTGAACATGCTTGGATATTGCCACTATTTACTGCAGCCAACAAACATGCACATTCTAAGAGACTTATGTCTTTTGTGCTAACAGAAAATAAACAAGCAACATGTCAGATAACCAACCGAAATCTCATAATTTCTTGATAAAGGATATTTATTGAATTTTAGTGACCAAATAAATAAATGTGAGTTTAATAAAACTGAAATAAATATACATCACTTTAATCATTCAATTTACACAAAATTTTATAATTCAATATTCAAAGTTAGAATTCTAATAGTTAATAAATTGAAATTTTAGAATATTGAAATTGTTTAGTAATCACAAGTTGTTTGTTGACAGTCCGCACAACGGCGCATTAGAGCGATGGTGCTTCAAGCTCAACCACTGTCTGCAGGGGTCAGAGGACCAAGAACGGGGCCCCGCAGAGAACCCACGCAACAATAGAACACCATCCATCATGCAGAGCAAACCGTAATTACCTCAGATTATATTAAGAACTGCACCCCACATTATACCAAAGATGTGATGAGAGAACTATGAGGAAAAATAACATCAAAGTTCCTTTTGTAGTGTGACTCCCTTGTTCGTCCGTTACTTGCGCCATTAATTACTTATAAACTGAAGTGGGTGTGTTTAACGGAAGAATAAGGCACATGGTGTTTGGAGGCGTGAGGTTGAAAGTGAAATTTTGCTTTTATTAAGAGACAAACGTGAGAATAAATTAGGAGAAATTGGTGGGGATAGTGAAAAGCATACTAAGCATGGCTTTTTCTTTTCCCTTTTTATATTAATGAAAATTGATTCAGGGATTTATAAGGATGGACACATGTTTTTTTATTGATACAATGTGGTGTTAAGAAAATGGGGATGAGTGGTGCAGCACGCGCAACAAGATTTGTTTATTGTGTTTTGTTTTTTATTAACTGGACAAAGAAGGTGTGCGCTTAGTGATATGTATAGCTGTTGCGCGTGCGTACACTTGAGCCTTGTTTATTCCTGCCCTGTTTATTCCACGATGGCATTAACCTTCTTCTCTCCGTTGTTATGGGGTCGAAGAAATGTTTAAATTTTTCCAGAAATCGATTATCTGGAATTTTGTTTTGTCGTCTTACTGTATGTAAAAAGTGAAGGTCCACCGAACTTTCGT
Organism: Timema bartmani; assembly: GCA_902151455.1. NCBI lineage: Eukaryota > Metazoa > Arthropoda > Insecta > Phasmatodea > Timematidae > Timema > Timema bartmani. Next base: position 44,222 of record CABFWB010000943.1, read on the forward strand.
TCAGTCAAAGTGTATTTAAAATGAAGTGAGGGAAATTTATTGATGTGTTTTAACTAAAATTTTGAATTTAAGGTGTTAATACCTCATTTTTCGAGGTTGTGTGGAGGTGAAAGATAATGTAAATGAAAGCAATTCAGGGCATCTTGGATTTATCATCTTTTCCAAGAGTCTTGTTGTTTAGTTAGTACAAAAAGTTTAATTAAATAAGTGAAAAAGAGCCACTGTTGCAAATATATCGTGGTTCTTTTTTTGCACTTTATAAGCAAAGTTATTAAAACAAAGTTTATTTTTGATACATTGTTGGAAGAAAGACTTTTTTGTTAGATTTTTTAATAAAAAAATTAAAACAAATGGCACATAGCTTTTTTGGGCTATGTGAAAAAATGGAGAAGAAAACGTTAGCCGAGTGAGTGTGATATTAATAGCTGCACATTTACTTTTTTCTATAAAAGGGTGACAGCCAGATTGTATATTTTACCATCAACTGACAGACATTTTTACCATCTCAAGTAAAACCCATGTGCACGCATAACCCGCTAAGCCTAAACGTTTTTTAATTCATTCAAAACTGCTTCATAATGTGTTTTCATTTGAAACCTTTAAAAATGAATTTTTCCAAATTATTTTTAAAATCAATCCTTAATCCAACCCCTTTCTTTTACTCTTTGGTAAATAATGTTTTTTTAGATAGGTGAGTTTTGAAACTAAATTTTTGACAGGCCATTATAATAGGAATAAAGCCTGAAAAGTTTTTTTTTATTCAAAGATTTGAAAAAGGTTTTAGACCAACATAGCCAAAATACATCCCAGGTAATTGATTTATTACGTAACTGTTTTATGTTATAACAGAAAAAAATTATCTTTATAATTAATATTTTCTATAGTATCTGAAGAATAACTGATCTTTACAAAATCATTAAAAGTAATTAAAAATAATATTTTACCCATCTCTGCTTTCAAAAATTATTTACAAATATATTTTCATAATGGTAAAATGAAAGCTAACTTTTATGAAATTATTCCCACTGCTGGGATTTTTTTTAATGTTAACTACATTTTCAATATTATTAATTAATGCTGCATTGATTTGGATTTCATTACACACCTATCACTCTCAGATATTTAGAAATAAACACCACCACCAAAAAAAACCTCAAAGTTATTAATATAGCTTATTAAAATTGAATGAATGCTATTGTAATGCTATTGTATTGTATACATTGAACAAACTAAACCAATCTCAACCTTACCGACTGACACTGTAAATTTAGGTGGATGCTGACAAATTACTACAGTAAACAAAATGCAGGGGAGACCTCATGAATCACAAGTAATTGCAAGGCTTTAGGTCTTTTTAAATAGGTTATAAGATGTATCTGAAAAACCAAACACATTCGCAAAAAAAGAAAGAAAAAAAATTAAAAAAAAATATGTATGAAAAAAAGCTGAAACGTAAAAGACTGGGAATTAAGTTTTTTCCGTGCAAAGAAGAAAAAATATATATGATGTTGTTTCCCACTATCAGTCTTAAATGAATTTATAATTATTGAGTGCTGCTCAAATAGTTTCAAGCTAAAAGAAGATACTGATAACATAATGGTTTAGTAAAATAAAAGAAATAGGGGCTGAATAAAATAATGCATGCTGAGTTAAGTAATTGTGTTGGGAAAAGGGGGAGTTACTTCATTAGTATTTGATAAGGATCTTATTCCTTTGATGATTGTTTTGAACTGAAAGAAACTTACATTTTACAGGTTGACATCAGTTCCTTTCGTTGATAATAAATAATTCAGTTTATTTCAATACACAATTCATTTGTTTGTTCTTAATTTTGTAGACCGCTAAAGCGGCATGTTAACTATAAGATTATCTGATATATATCTTTATAAAACAAAAGCACACTGCTTCTTGCATAGTCATGTTTGGGATACTGGCAGCCATTATATCACACTTTGTGATCAGTCACTGGGATTATGCAATATTCTAATAAGAGATGTTATTTATATAGTTCCATATTAATGTTGTTGTTATAATGTACAGACAATATTTTTCTCTATTGATTTGCCGAACTCAGGATTTGCTTTAAACAATAACGATTACCTCAAGAGTTTCCTGATGAAACTCAGCAACCACATCTTCCCACTTGTCCAGAGATTGATCTCCGCAACATATTGTGTGGTAAATAGCTGTTCCAAACATCCTAGATATAGATTATATTAATAAATTATTCATATCGAAAAATATGTTATCAACAAGTTTTATGTTCAGTAACTATTACAAATTTGCCTTAACAAGGAAGCAATGTGCTTTTCAGTTGTTTCAATGTACCATTTTAAGAGGAAATAGAATATTTTCACCTAGCCATGGTATTAATTCTACCGTGTGCTAAAAGTTTTACCCGTAGAAATACAGTAGATAACCATTTTTGAGTTTTCATTGGATAGGATGGCTATCCAATACAATGTATACTTTTAATTTGGGTGTGGTTTGGCTTTCATTTGATTACAGCTTATTTAATGTTTTATTTGCTTTTCTTTAAAGCAAATCTTTTTATTTGGTAGTATGCCAGAACCAATCACCCAAAATCTATTCACTACCTCAAACAAAAGATGAACCGAAATAGAATAAAAGTTCATGTTTTGAGAGAATATTTGTAAACATATAAAAAAATGTAAAAAAAATTTATTATAATAGGACAGTTGTGTAAATTAAAACTGGTGCAGGCAAATATCCAATTGTTGAGTTGAATTTAGTACCAGCTGCACTGAGATTATAAACAAGTCGTTCCAGTTCAACAGACAGAAGTGTTAGAGGCTTGGCCGATAACAAACTCCGTGCAGATTGACTAATAACTTGAAAAAATTAATAATGCAATCAAAAGTTGGGAAACCTTTTAAAGTCGATTCTTTTTGTGTGCATAACCTACCCATTTCCATCATAAAGTGCACTGTTTTTTTGATTGCCTTAAGAGAATTAATCGACTGGTTGTATTTTCTTTGTTAATATAAATAGTGATGTGTTTATATAATTGTTTTTGTGGTTCATTGATTAAAAACTGGGATTACTTTTGAAAGAAAATGTTTATGATTTGGTTAACTTTGAATCAATTCAAAAATTATGGTGACATATAAGTTTTTGTTTTTTGTGTAATGTGTGTGTGTTTTGTCTAGGAACCAAATTGTCCAGTGCAAACTGTCAGATAACAATTGTTTTCAATTTAGTTAATGTATGTGCAAACACACTTGAAAATCACATGGGGGGAGGGGGGATCGGTTGTGGGCATTGCTTAAAGTTAGTTGTAAATACACACACACATTTTCTGTGTCATAACTATTATGAAGAACTCTGGTTACAATGTTGAGCTACTGCAAAATTAAACTATTGTAATAATTGACAGTAATGTAGAATTTCTTATGGTTGTAAGATTCTTACACTACTTTGGGTCTCAATGGAAAAGATTATATCTTATTCTGAAAATGCAGATCTCCGCTTAGCTATATTTGAAGCCATTTTTTGAAATTCTGTGCTTCATATTCATGTAAAGGTGTAACAAAGTTGTTGGTAACTATTTTGTGTAATTTTTTTATTTGTGAAATGAGAATTTAGTACTATTTCAAATAAATGACATCAATATGTGTATCATCTGTTAATTTCTTGTTTAGGCGGTTTATTTTGACAAAATCTTTAGTAAATTGGTAAATCCAAACTTGATAATTGGATGCATTTTCTACCCCTTTTGAATTTCTTACTTAAAAATAGTTACCATACAATTTCTTAGTTCTTAGAGATGGGAGGGATTATTTTTCATAAAGAGAATTTTCTAATACTTGAAAATTTTATTATTTCACTTCCAAGGTGTTATATTTTTTTCATTTATACTTTAGTTTATTAAATTCTGTATTTAAAGCAAGCGGGCTTAGATATTTCACTCCTTCATTAATTTTTTGTAACACAGAGAAATCTCTATTTGTTTTGTCGACAATATTACAGGCTCACTGAAATATTTCTGTCAACAGTGGATTATTTCTTTTTGTTAGTTAATTTTAGTAAATTTGATCGACTTTTTAACTTTTTATTTTAAATAAAATGGAGTGACATAGCAAATTGGGAGTTAAAATGGTTGTTCTGTTTTTAAAATATCTGTTACCACATTATTATCCTTAGGGTGTTTAGTCTGTTATGGGTTCAATTTCTTTCTTTTCATTCATGAAACCTAATATATCATTTCTTGTTAAAATAGGTTTAATTTCTATAGCTTAGCCTGCCACACATTTCCCTTTAAATTATATGAAATTGTTTTGTAGAACATTTTCTTAAAAAAATGTAACATTTCCAAAGTTCTGAAGTTATTGCTTTTCCACATTGTTGTAAGGATATTGCAAAAATTTCAAATTACTTGTGGTGGGTTGAGCTATTTCTTAGTCGATATATACAATAAAATAAGTAAGAAAGTTTGAAATAAAATGGAAAGGGAATCCACATTCCATTTCCATTATTTTCATTCATTTAATGTGAGGAATTTTTTATTTTAAAAATCTGAATACTAAACATTCTTATTTTTAGAAAAATATGGGTCGCTCAGTTAATTATATTAGTACTCTACATTTATCTAGTACATATTACATTATCTTCTACTCTTTGATTCTTCCAAACCCTTTAATCTCTACATGGTTACAATTGTGTAAGGAAGAAGTATGCAAAGAAACTAGTGGTCATAGTGTAAAAGAAAACAAATCTATTTTAAGGATCCATATTTTTTCCCCCCTAATTACAAAAATAGTATGGTTCAAATCAGTCTCAATTAGAGATGGGCTAAATAGTGATTTTATGATATCAGTGACTACAGTGATTGTGATTTTAAAATATCTGTGATTTATACCAGTGAATTTTCACTGTGACTGGCATTCACAGTGTCTTGGACAGATATTTTTTCACTTTCCATCCAAGGTCAAAGCCAGTATTTAGCTGCTGTTAGAGTAGCAGAGTACAATCTAGTATTTCTGAGTACTGGGTATTTACTGGAATATTCCCATGGAAATAGGTTGGAAGGAAAACTAATTACTCGGAGTTTGGCAGCTTGCAATGGAATTCGAAGAAGGCCTAACATAAGCTCTTCCTGACATTGACATTTGACATACATCTACCTAATCTTCAGGTTTCATCTGGGTTTCATGTTGCCTGACTAATGTACAGTCAATACAAATGTATGTTTTTAAGAAGTAATGGTAGATGAACAATATATATCTATTAGAAGCAAATAAACTAATTCAAATATAAAAAAAATAAAACTCATAACCACAGCAGTGAGACTTAACATTAAAATCAGAGATGCTAGAAAATATTTAATATATTATTATATACACACACTTTAGATTAGACTATAGGATGATTAGGATTATCAACGCAAAGTAAATATTGATTATTTATATTCTTATTTTGTCACCTATTTTAATCTATTATTAGCGATTTTGAGGATAGGATCATTGAATAAAAGTTTTTTTTCATAGCCTATTATTAAAAAGTATCCTAAATGTGATTTGCTTAGTAAGCTCGCTTTTCGATTTTGTTAACAACAAATATTTTGTATTGAAAACACATGTGAATGAAATTTTAAACCATTAAAGTCATTTTTATGTAACAATCTGATAACTGTTTTTGAAAAATGAGCTCTACAAGATCACGTGTTTTAAATAGAAATAACACGTAAAACATGGTCAGTAAGGTCGATTCGCGTTTAGCTCATAAATAAAAAATAAGAGTAACAAGGACCGCGATGCGAGTATTTACTAGAGTGTAGCTAGCTCTGTAGCGCGAGTAACTGTTGCCATCTGATGTGAATATCTCAAATCACTGATACTTTTGAAATCAAGTCACTGGGAGTAACGGTGGTCAAATGGTATTTGTGAAGAAATCATTCGGTGATTTATCGCCCATCTCTAGTCTCAATGCACTTAAATGTAATATAAATAAACCTTGCTTTTACATTTAAAGTCAACAACTCTTTAAAAAAAATCGCATACACTATTGGTATTGTGAAACTTTTTTTATGAAAAGTTAGGTTGGTTTATATTGTAAGATTTTGGTAATTTTCCTGTTATTTGTTTATAACTGTCATTACTGTATTTTAAATTTGATCTTTGACAGGTGGTGCATCTGGCCATTAGCAGGTGGTTAAATCCATTATTTTACAAATGCATAATAATTAGAACAGCTACAATTCATGATCAGATGTATAGACTAAGTTTGCAAATTCCTTTAAACTCATAATTTTCAAAAAGATTTCTCTATCATGCCTGCATATAATCATATTTCTTGGAAGTCATTTGTTAAGATTATATTGTACATAGGCGATAAGATTTCTAGAAATATTATTATATATGGGTAAATATAAAGTTCCACGAATAACTTCTAATAGCCATTGCATCACTTGTTTGTAACAAAATTTATTTCCCCCATACCATGATCCTTGTGTGTGCAGGTGGTATGCACGTAACCCATGCCAGTAGTTGGAAGAGCTTTCACAACACAAAGCAGAGTTTAGTAACTTTACAACATATGCTACAAGCTGAAGTCACTTGTTGGTTGTTTGCACGGCTTTAATCATTTATTTTATCTGTAAGGTTAGGTATAGCAATCTCTGCTTTGTGTTTTGAATCTTGTCCAAATCTCAGTGGCATTAATACTTGGGCATTAGTATGTTTACTTGCGTCTTTAGAATGTAACCGGGTCAGTTTTTATGGTGTTGAGACCCAGGGTTTACATTGCTTTATATGGTCAGGCCAGTGTGAGCTAGCAATACGTGTTGGCAAGGTGAAATGAATGCATGGGTGTGCCGTTTGGGTGTCTTATGATTGAGGGCCTGGCCAACTTGTACTTTTGAAGATGGGACATCTGCAAGAAACAAGGGGGCAAACTGAACACAGGTTATTTCAATATTTTTTTAATACCACTCTCCTGTGTACAGACGTACAAATTCCTCACATGCCTCACTATAGTCATTTAATAATCTTTATATTTACTCTTCATTCTATATCCAGTAACTTCACATGGTAGCGTTTCTTTTTTTAACAAAGAGACTAGCTGATAACATCATATGTAAAGAAAGCAAGCTTCATACAAAAACATCTTTTATCTTTGGCTCAGTGCATTATCCAAAGTTAACTGTTTATTTCTTTAAAAAAAAAAAATTATGAAAGCAGTCCAGTCCGAATCAGCCTCAGCCACAGGGGCGCCGAGAAATACACAATACTACAACGGGGTGGTTAGAGGCTAGGTTAAGACATAAAATGCTGCACATTGGCACTTGAATGATTGTATTTTGTAATCAGTTGAAAAGGATTATATATTGTAAAATATGTGGTCCATGCAAGCATGCATTCTCCGTTTTCTACCATGAAAAAAAAATAAATTATTCTAGTTAATGTTGTGATTTATTTCTGTCCCTCCTTAACCTCCACCTTTCTCTAGCATGATTTTAAGTGACATTCTGGAGTATGATTAAGATTATTTGTATCAACTCACCTTTACATTAGAACTTTTCAGAAAATTAAAATATTTAGTTTCATATTAACATATTTTTAATCATATTTCAAAGAGTACCTGAGGGATGAATATTATTTTGATGAGCTTTGTAATTAAAATAATTATAAATATAAAGTATATGGAGGAGGAAAGCATAAAGACATTAAAGATATTCACATTAAATTAATTATGTAGTAAATTATAATTAAATTCATAAATTAATAAATCTATTCACAAGTCAGTTGCATGCATAATTTGATTACAAAATATGTAACTGAATTATTTTAATAATCAGCCTATCATTTATTGGTAATTGGTAAGTTTACTTTGTACACATCTATTTTTAACTATTTTAATTCTATTATTGAACTGATCCTGCTAAAATTATCATTATTTTACAAATAAGTATTAAATCATATTAGCTTGATATTCTTTACAAAGGTCATAGATAATATGTAGGACTTACCTGTACACAAGTTTAGTCACACATTATAAGGTGGGCATATTCTTTGCATGTGCTGCGGTAATCAAATATTCAACTTTATAGTAAAATTATGTTAAACAGGGGTTTGTTTAGAATGTAATCCTGTTAGCTAGAAATTAAATAAGCACCTGTATACTTTGATATTTTAAAAGTAAATTTTATAAATTACAACAGATTCCAAATCTAATAATATTAGTTAAGATCATTCTGAGACAACATTCCTTCACTTTCGATTATTTTCACATCCATATTAAAATTATGAAAATTTAATTACCATTTTGTTTAAAAATAAAACCTTATTTGTACTTATTCTTATGATTTATAAAATCATTTCTGGAAGATTTGAATGAAGAATTTAATTACAGCCATAGTTTGAAACTAAACGTTTACTTTATCATAAAAATGAGGTAAGCTATTTAGAAAAACTAGCAATCATATTTAAAATATTCAAATGAATAATTGTTACTGTGTTGTGGTTATAAGTATGTATTTAGATATAACCTTGTATTTGATCTTACAACACACATCTTACTACCCATCCACAGCTATTCACATTTATTTACACTTCTATCCGCACCGTTAGGCATGCAGTCTAAATGTAGAGCTCATTTAGTCTAGTTTGCCATCGTCTGGGAATTTGGGATTTGTATCCCAGTTGGGTGTATTGAAGGTAGCTTTTCTTAAATGGTTTCCCACTCCACACACATTTGGGTACATTTAATCTAAATTCTACCATCCTCATCTTTATACTTTTGTGAAATTATGCTTGTAGCCCTAATGGGTTTTGAGGCAGTGTAAAATGTGCCCACATAAAACACTTAGGAAGAGAGTGTAACCATTGAGGTAAATACTCTCGTACATATGGTAGGGTTCAAACTTCAACCTTCTAGCCAATGGCTAACAAGACTATGAGTTTGAACTTTAGTCAGCATACCTGCATCAGTGCTCACGCCATTTTTAATAGGTCTACCATCAATTTGATTAAGATTCAATAAATGGATTTAAAATGTGTAAACGTCAAGTATAAAAACTATCAATTAATAAAATTAATATGCTCATATGGCCTATTCTTGAATGATTGGTGGGCTGAAAATCTTTTCTTGCGATTGAATTCAACCGTTTCATCTTTATATTTTCATCATTTGGCCTAGTTTCCCAGGCAATTTGGTACACAACACTTACCAACCATCTTTGTATATAAATAAATTCAGTACTAAAACATATAGCCGAATGAGAATACACATACAAGAATTTTTTTAGAATGCACTTTAAAATGTACGTAACACTTCACGTCCTAGCTACACAATCCAGATAAATCACAATATAAAATGCACAACACATTCAAATTTGATTAAAATAAATCTTAATAAATCATTTGAAGTGTTGAACACATTGAAATGTGTTTGCAATGAACCGTAGTACTTTAATAATTAACAAATAAACTATAAAACCTTGCTAGTTCGTACTCATCCTGAACTACACACAGTTAAACTGATCGCTTGTGAGAGGAAAGAAAGGAATTCCTGCAGAGGCAGGTAGCCGCAAGTCCCTGATGTCACGCTGTTCAAAAACACTAGCGATCAGGCCTTCTCTTTAGGTGGTGTTGGCTTGACAGACTGATGTGCATTAGCACCTTCTGGCTCAGTGAGGAAAGCAAAAGGAAACTACCGCACTCCTAATTTACCCAGTAAGCCTTTTCAGTGCTGCCTAGGTTTTCAGCAGACAGTGGAATTTTTTATGATCCAACCAAACTTTGGGTTGAGTACTACTAATCATCACACAAAACAAAAGTAGGCCTTGCATATGAGAAAATGAGAACTACACTCTGAAATAATAGAAATGATGAAAGAATCAAAATATGACCTTGTTTATTAATCACCCCATTATTTTATCCTTTCTAGTAGTAGTAGTAATAATAATAATAAAACTATTATTTTTAATGTAAAGAAAAATAATTTTTACACTGCCCAGTTAAGCATTATCCATACAATTTTTAAGTTTAAAATTCTTAATAAATTTACAGGATTTAAAAAAAAAATATTTAGGTGAAACCCATTGTTTAAAAAACTGAATAAAAGTGCCTCTCAATTTCCTGATATTTTTTTTAAAATTCAGTCTTCTTTATTAATATTTATTACCAAATAACGTTTTGAAGTATTTTTTAGCATTTTGCATACTTTAATATAAAACCACATTTTCGATAGGAATTTACTAATTTAAATTATTTTTATCAAAAATGTAAGAAAAATCTACCATTTGATTTGTTCTATTCTGTATTCGTTCACAATTTTGGTATTTGATTTGAAATTATTAGATTTGATAAATAATCCTATTCACACCTTCCTAATCCCTAAAACCATTAGCTTAATAAGTACTTAAGTGTATAACGAGATCAGTAAGTTGTGATCTTAAAAACCTTGCAAACATATCCGCAGGTTTCTGACCAGTTTAACTAAGTTTAAATTCAACATTTAGGTTATCTGTATTTGGATTAAACCAAACGGTCCTCTATCAAATGGTCCTATTTTATAGTGTTACAACAGACTACTTGATAATATAGGGTTTTATGTAAGTTACATTAGTATTTAAACATTTTAAATAGTCAAAACTTTTGCCTACATTTTAGTGGAAACAATATTAGAAAATATCAAAACCTGTAAATAATTGTCAAATATTTACTTTATTAAAACTCCATTATCACTATATAAATAAAGGATGGGCAACATTTTTAGGCCCTGATCGACCTATCGAAGGTCCTGTGATCAGCCACACTTTCTTTGCTCTAGTTCTGATTTGATTTTTGTCAAATTAATTCCTTGAATTCAACCTTTCTTTAAATAACTTATGACCCCACCATTCTAGAAAAAATAACTTATGTATGCTACATATTCTTATAACATTGGTTATCACGGATCAAGGCTATTTTGGTCATTAATATTATTTTAAAGTACTAGATTGATTTGTGAGTAAGAAGAAAGAAAACCTGTTGGTTTTATCACAATTGACTGAAAATTGCTATCAAACAGGCTAGTTGCCGCCGACCTATCATATAAATACATAGATAATATCAAAGACTATAAACTGTATCGATCGAAAATAAGTTTTCCCTTAAAATTGTGATTACTTGGAAAGGAAAAAAAATATTTGTCTGAAAATTAATTCTTTAGGTTTCGTATTGTTCATATTACTAAAATAACATTACATTTTTTGTTGCTACTAAATCTTAATCATTGCTGAGAGTAACTTTTTAAATTGTCATATACAATTTATTATTTATTACTACAGCAATTTTATTCAGACTTCAAAAGTGAGGTTATTGGGCTATTAAATGGCTTGCCCTCTTTTCAGCCCTAGATAAAATTGTGTCCATTATTTTTTCATTTAATAAGTAAAGTTAAGTTGGAATTTGACATATTATTATAGAAAACAAATTAAAATAAAGTATTTAATCAAGTAAACAATAGACTGTAACAATGTATGAAATGTATTAGTAGCAGCTATAGAAGGTTTGAAAATTTCATTATTAAGAGTCTTTATGTCCATCTATTTTTAAAACAATTTTAAAGCATTGTCTATTGTACAGATAAACTATTGATATACACAGCAATTGATAATAAAATGAATTAGTACCTAATGGCTTGAAAATGTTATAATCAAACAGTGTAGAAACACTGTTCCTACACAGTCTTATTATACATATACGCAGCATTTGTTACATATTATCTAAAGTGTGGCTATGAGCAACCCTTCAAATGAAATTCACCTTTAAAAAAACATGAATTTTGTTTTAAAATATGTGTATTACTAAGAATTTGTGGGAAAACTTATGTTTTCTTGTATAAATACTTTAATCATTTTATTTTGTGAGATCAAAAATATGTAATAGTGATTTCTTTGAGCTTGAAACAAATTTTGGCCCTTTTTAAATGGATTTTTCAAACATTTAATGAAAAAAGTTTAATGACAAGTCTGTTTACCTGCCCATGTAGTACCCTTAATATTAAGAAAAACCTTTCTGACTTTTCTTTAACTAAAGTGTTCATGATTATTTGACAAAGTGATGTCACAGGTTGAATATATGATATTTTGGCTAGACATTTTATTCTAGTTTAAGATTTTGTTCTCTGTTGACTCTTATACCCGTACCATTATCGTACTGATCACACTTTTACCGCACACAGCAGTCGATTGGGCCCATACTTCTCTCCAAAACCTGACTCTTTTTTTTCTTCTTTGCTTGGACAGCAACAAAAACACCTCAACATAGAAGCTAAATAGAAACATCCTCATGTGGTAGATAAATATGTCATGTAACATGAATGACCGAGGAATTAAAAAATAGATGAACGGCTAACACTTGGTAACTACTCTTTTTTATTTTTCAAATAAAAATAATGCACCCATTAAACAACAAATCAAGGATATGCAAACATATTCTAATAATTGAGTTTATTGGTCAAACACAACAAAACACACTTCTTCACTGCTATTCACGGAAATATTTGTCACTGAACAACTGTTAAGTATTTGATATTTCAACCGTGTCCCACGCAGAATCAGGCCCTTATCAACCAAACTAGACTGACCTCCGCTCAAGCTCCACTCTTCCTCCAGCACGTCACGTCTGTGATGTCACTACCAGAACACAAAGTGCCATCAACCAAGAAACAACAATATTCACAGGTGTGACGTACACACTTATCCTTAACATATCTTTTAGCATTGATCAGTAGGGACAGAACCCTCGAATCCCTAAAGATATTTGAGATTCGAGAAAATTTTGGATTCAAGACTAATCCTTTAAATAAAAAAAAATTGTTCAGTTTTCGAATCAAAATTTATTTTAGATCTCTAATACTACTTAATGGTGGCTCAGAACCCATTATAATTATTAATTATTAGAGGATAAATTTAATCAGGCCCCAGACCAGTAATTTAACACTTGAGTATGAATGTTATATTTAATGGATTATAAGAATGTTATTTATTTACTATTTGTATTTTCTATTATTCTGATATATTTATATTTACTCTTAAGTTCATATTTTTTTCCAAGATTTGGATATATAAAATAGTGGGTTCGAGCCAACTATTGATCACTACAAAATCTGCACTAAATGTTTGTTGATTCAACTGATAAAAGGATAAATGTTTTATTTGGATTTAGTGAACAGTACTTATTTTATTTACATTTCTTATACGTTTATATAACACACAACTGAACCAAGGTAGACTCACCATGGATATCTTCCCAGAATTGCATTTATGTTGAACATAAAGTACAGACAATTTAGGAAAAACATGGCAGGCTGGGGAATTTGCTACGTTAAGGCTGAGCCTACCATGTTTGAATTACTTTTGGGATTTTATCTGATGTGGGACAATTATTTAAATTTTAGGGCTTTATTAGAAAAACTTCAATAAAGACACCAAAGTGGTTGATTTATAACCATGAGAATAACATGGAGGGGCTACAACAATATTGGCTCTAAAATTATGAATTATTGGAAGTTTCAAAAATCACAGTCACTTCCCCACAAAATATGAATACAAAATTAAGGTAAAAAATTGTAGGGGCAGCCTGAAGGGGTTGCGAGAAAAAGCCAGTGTTTTTGCAGTTTTTATTGCAAAACATTTTCTTGGCCAAAATAAATAAAATATGGCTTTAATACAAACGGATATTTAAATTTTCTTCATGCGGTGATATCAACAGTTGTTGAAAATCTGTCAATGATGTCTTGGAACTTAATGACAACTTTTTCTCTTCATTTAAAAAGTTTGTTGTCTAATGTCACCATGCTCATGACAGATATTCAACAACTGTTGATATCACCAATTGAAGAAAATTAAACTGTTTGTACTGGAGCAATATTTTATTTATTTTGGCCGAAAAAAATATTTTGCCATAAAAACTGAAAAAACACTGGCCTTTTCTCGTGTAGTCTTTCATCCCACCTCAATAATAAATTAAAAAAACTAGTCGATATGAAGCTTCAAAATTACAAATTCAAATAATTACCAAGCTTCATTTTAAATTTGATTGAAACTTATTTTTTATTTAATGACGTAAACTATAATCTACAATATCCTAACATTTTAATTGAGAAAAGCATGATTATATTTTATTTTAGTATAAAGTTGAAATTCTTTAGTCCGGCACATTTTTAATCTTCTACAATTGTATGAGGCAGCCATCAGGACTGTTATTACCAATAATTAGGTACCAAATTTGTTTACATCTGCAACAGTGTGTTTTGGTTATACATTTGTCTGACACCTTAGCTCAGTCGGTAATGTGTCTATCTGCTAAGCTAAGAGTCCTATGTTCAATTCCTGGCATGGACGAAAAATTTATAATTTGTGAAATGTGGGTTGTCCCTTTCACGGTGATGAATTAACACTGGGGACTGGATGTTGTGTTTGTTTTAGATTTAAATTAGTCTAAACTGTGTGCAGATATAATCAGTAGGTTCAGAAAGTGCACGTTAAATACATCTTAATAAATTAAATGAAAAAAAAAGTTACAAATTCTTCTTTTGGTTTGTTTACTGGCTGTATTTTAGCCCTCAAGCATGTCTTCCGAGAGTACAAGATTTGTGAAAGGTGGTTTATTATTTCCTGTTTTACTTGTATGCCATGGCAATAAGTAGGCTATGTAAAATGATTGTCAATTTCACATTATATATTAACCACTTTATTAGCTACTTAATCGATTAATTAATTTTATAATTTTCTAGATTGACTTATCTAAGTCTTAACTTTCACTAAAAACACTCCTTACTCTTGATGTGGCAAGGCTTAGGGCCTAGGCACTAGGGTTCTAACAAGTTTAATTCTTTGGTCAGGTACTTTTCAGGAGGTCCCAAGAGTGATGGACAAAAAGAGTTTCAACTGTTAAAACTTTCATTCTCTGATTCAACCCATTTCTTTTATTAAACTGATATGACAAAGAATTTAATTTAATCTAAAATGCGATTTGGATTTGATTCAAGAAATTATAATAAAAATTCAATATGGATGTGATTGTAAACATTTCTGATACAAAACATGTTATACAGAATCAATATGAAGCATTTTATTCAGAAATGTTCCAAATTATATTTTGAGCTGGTAAGCAAAGATTTAAAATTGAAAATCTTGCTTATGCACAAGTGTAAAAAAACCCTACTAAATCTACTGCTATGTAATTTTAAAACATGCCATATATCCTGCAGCCTTCACTTTTTGATACACGGTTTTTAGATAAAAATGGTGACTTGTCATCTTATAAAAAAATGTATACAACTATTAGCTTTAACTAGGCCCGTGTCACAAAAAAGGTACATGTATAATGGTTAACCATGGCCAAGTTTAAACCACATTTCAAATTAACTGAATAGATACCCTGAAATGTCACCAGAATACCTTGTTAGTTTCGTCATAGTGAGTGTATGTATAAATATACCAGATGTTCATTTGAAAACTTTCCACCAAAATATCTAAAAAACAACGCATTGTAGAAAAAAATATTTTGAAACAAAAATTGTTTGGTTTTGAGGGGAGGGAAGTAAGGTGGTAAATCTGGTATGATCTTGGGTGGTGTTGCTAAGGTGACGTTAAGGTCACTTTGATTTTTTTAAATGAGATTCTCTATTATTTTATAACATATTCCTGTGGATCACGTTGTGCCATTTTCAAAATAATGGTTTTTAAGCTTTTTAAAGTAAAAGCTATCATGATAAATGAGCCTGAACAAGTTTCTGAGTCGCCGGGACACTGGTGCATTGTTTCCTGTTCACACTCACTCATGCAAGTTAAACGTTGAAGTGAGGACCCTCCTAAACAATTTTTTTAATCGTAACAGCTCAAAACATGTTAATATCCCGACTCTGAACTGAAATGAAGCTTGGAATAAATAAATAGTACAACACTATTATTGTAAATACTTTTATTTATTTTGGGCTTGGGGGAGTTGTAGGGGGGCGGGGGGAGACAACATGAAAGATTCATCATATTTTTTTCACCGCCTCTTACTACCTTTTCAGGCTATATGCCTATGTTTTAATTACTCTAATATGTTAGGGATGAGGAAGTTTAACTTTATAGGAAGAGTACTAACATTTGCATGGAGAGAGAAGGGAAAACCTCCCTCAATACACCCAACCAGGATCGAACCCAGATCTTGCTCATCATTGGCAGTCGAGCTTATTGTAAGAGTGATGCCTTAGTCCATGCAACCATCGAAGTGAGTGAAATTGTATTGATTGCAATACTTTCTTTCTCTATGAGAAAGTAAAATATGACATTGTAATTCATGAACATCCTAATCCTATTAGTTATGGCCATAGTGTAATCACTAATCAGTAACCACTATTGAGCCCAGATTTTTATGTAACTACATATTTTCATCCTGCCAAATTAAAAATGTGAAAAGCGAAATGTCGGTGAATTAGATTATTTTTGAATATATTTTCAGCTTTAATTTTACATATTTTACTGAATTATGCATATTTTTGAAGATATTACATAAAATCACATATTTTGTATTTTTTTATCTTGGTAATATTTGTATGTCTTTCTTGGAGAATATATCCAGTGAAGGGATGGCTCTGATCATAGTCCAAGTCAGCTATGTTGGCTTGTCAGAGAGGATTACAGTTGCCATAACATGACTTTGTGTCTGACATTTCTCGTGCTGAGGAAGGGAAAAATGCGGTTTTGCCAGATAAAGAGGTCTCGGCAGCACATTTCTCACGTGGTGGCGTGTTAGTTTGTAAACACAAGTCAACTAGTTATAAAAACAATAATCTGATTAGCTAATTTTCAAAGTTTTTCTTTGGTCGAGAGAAGATAGGATATAAAGCGGTAAGGCAAAGAACAAATTACAAAAACAGAAACCAAAATCGATAAAGAAAATGTAATTTGAATTCTGTCACAATAATACGGCCCGATGTTCACCTGTTTTCAAAGATCCAGTAAGAGTGGTGGTTTCAATGGCAGTTTGTAGTGTTTGTTTTATTTCTATATTCAGTTATATAATTCCATTTATTTGAAGTATCAATTAATAATTAGGAAATTCAAGTGGTTTAAAACAAACTAATAATTAATCCAATACAATGTGTTAAAAAAAGTAACTTATTGTGTGTATATTTAAAAAATTGTT
>CABFWB010000943.1:63140-78830 GCA_902151455.1 Timema bartmani
AAAAAAAAAAAAAAAAAAAAGCTGGATTGACAATTACGGGTAGCTAATAGTTCGAATCTAATTGGGGTGTACCGAGTGTGCTTCATTCCTTCACTCAAATGCTTGTACATTTCCTCTAAATTCTGTCATTCACATCCCTACCCCATTAATGTAAATATGTGGATGGCACACACGCACACAAAAGTACCACTATGTTTTATTTCCCTCGAAAATTGTTGTAGCAAATTTTTTAATTGTCAAAAAAGTTCCTTACAATCCTATTCAGACTGTAGTTGTCAACAATTACTTCCACCTTCCCCCAGACATGCCCCACATCTTGCAATTCACATATTCATTAATGGGGTAGTAATAATACTGCACATCTGGGCCTAGTAGTGGAAATATTAGCCAGTACTAATGTACCGTTGCCCAGAGGACACCCGAATGTACTAATCGTACACCCTTTTCCGTGGAGGCTCTTTCCATGTCCCGATGAGGTGATGGTGATAGTGAGTATGAGGGTGTGGAAACACCTAACTTCACTAGAGCATAACTAATCAAACCCTGGTGACCATTCTATTAATTTTCCTTTCGGCAAAACTACCCAACGTACCGGCTTGGAATCGAACCAGTAACCCCCAAGCTTGTAGCCAGGTGCACTGAGCACTAAACCATGAAGGTTGTATTAATAGGGTAAGATTAAGGGAAGAAAAGACTTAAAAGAAATTTACCCACCCGCATTTGCATGGAGGGAGAGCGTAGGAAACCATATAAAGAGGGTAATATTGTACACCCAACCTAGATTCCAACCCAAACCTCCCCGTCACCGGCAAATCAAACTAGACGAGTTCTATCCCTTAGCCCATACTCACTGATGTGTGAGACAACTAGTTTAGTGTGGCTCTAATATGATGCAACACTGAATTTTTTCAATATACCCTTAGCCCATACTCACTGATGTGTGAGACAACTAGTTTAGTGTGGCTCTATATGATGCAACACTGAATTTTTTCAATATCTTAACAATGTTTTGGTACCTAATAAATTAGTTTTCAACACGAAATTTTAAAAACCATAGATCGTTGCAGCGATGGTTGCAGATTATTGCACTAAAATGTATTTAAAAAAATATCAATGGGAAATGCTCGTTCACAATGACGAATTAACGTTTCGGGGACCATGTATTGTGTCTCTTATATAGTTAAGTAAGTGTGTAAGTCTTGTGATGATATAATCAGTTGGTTCATAAGGTGCACGTTAAATACCTCGCATAATTAGCTATACTCCATTCACGGTAAGAATTACTCTCTGAAAGTTCTTTTTTCCTACCAATATCCTACTATATAATAGATTTCTGGTAGGATTTACAATGTAACTTTTTTTATTTGAAAACAAGTTCAGCGCTTATCAACCTGCATTGGTGGGCACGTGGAATAAATGTCCGTCTCATCTAATCTGGTTGGCCGATGACAGGGAGGTCTTGATTTAAATCTCGGCTGGACGAACTGAGGGTGTTATTTTTCTCAACTGTTTCCCACTATATTCCTTTGCTTAGGACGGGTACGATTATTATGATTTTTTTCCCCCTTCCTCAACCTTAACCAATAAGCGTAATCAAAAGGGATGGGTAGTAAGATTCATAAGAATAAAAATAATCAAGTAATGATCTAAGGTGTGGATTTGAACTACCCATGTTAGAAGCAAAGATATTTTTAAAGGACGTCTGGAAAGCCTAAATTGTATGTCTTGAAGGTATTATGATATGGAATGTTTGAGACATAATTGGTATTTATAGCTCCGTGTTCGAGCGCCAATTATTGTGATATGGAATTTATTTGTATAATAAATACAACTGTTGATGTTGTACACAATTTATTTAAATAATTATTTCTTCCTTTACACTTTGTTTGAAATTAAACTATGTATTGTCTGTTTGTGTTACTTCTCTTTTATATCGTTGACACACACCCTCTATATGTACGTCTACTCTCGCTATTTCAACGGCATTTTCTGTATGTTTACTCTATCTATTTCACCAGCCCTCTATCTACGTCTACTCTCGCTAATTCACCGGCACTTTCCTTGTGTTTTCATACGCACATACAGCTTATATGCGGACATGCCCCTTGCCCCTTGGACCTCTCGTGACAGTGTCAAGACAAACCAATCAGGTACGTCTCTGCGACAGGTGTATTGAAGGCTAGCTTCCTATTGGATATAGGGAGCTTGTTTCTCTTGCTTAGTTTGGTAAATACTGCAGAGTTAAATTTTGTCAATAATAATGGTGCAATCCTTTTAAACTATTCTTCGAAAACGCGCGATTCTCCATGGATGAAGTATTAAAAGGATAATCTACATACGATACTTTAAAGAAAAATACTTTCATCCATGAATTTTTAAATATATGAGAGCGGTCCAAATCAATTACGTTACAAAGGCCTGGAAATGTCAGGAAATTTTAAAGTTTGAAAATTGTGGGTGCCCTGTTTGTTTGAAGACCACTGACCTGCCTTGAAGAGCACCAGAGCTTTGAGGCAAGCGTACTCTGTGTGGTCCACCCTCAACATAACGAACCTGGAGATGGTCTCCCTCAGGTTCCTGGCGTCCTCTTCCAGGGCTGAGTGTCTGGAGGGGGGAGCGACTGCTCCACTTACCAGTGACACTGCTTACAACAGGACAATACAACACGTCATTACAACACCTAACAACATAATGGACCTGGAGATGGTCTCCCTCAGGTTCCTGGCGTCCTCTTCCAGTGCTGAGTGTCTGGAGAAGGGTGAGAACTGAGAGGGTAAAGTCTCCCAACAAGAGATGTTGGTTGCTAAGGATTTTTTTTTACATAAAATTCCTCTTAGAGAATATTTTTTTAAATCATAACTGGGATGCTATTAATGTTAAAATATTCCAACAAGCCACTAGACTAAATATGGCGGAAGAATAAAAAGACACGAAAAATATTATTCTATGAGAAGTTTGAACTTCCAAACTTCCAACTTCCCTTGGTACCTTTCTTGGACATTACTACCTCAGGTCCGATACTTTAATTCGGTCGGTAGCATGTTTGTCTACGAGGCTAAGGATCCCGGGTTCAATTCCCGACATGGCCGACAAATTTATCATTGGTGAAATGTGGGTATCCCCTTTCAAAGTGATGAATTAATGGCCGGGGAGCTGGGTGTTGTGTCTGTTCTAGAATTAAGTTAATTTATATATAAATCATGTGCTGATATAGTCAGTCAGCTCAGAAAGTCCACGTTAAACACCTCTAATACAAATACTTTTGGTACCTCATTTTATTTCCACTCTAATTTAGGTGGTAGGTTTACCTTCGTCCACAGGAAGTGCCCACTGCGCCGCACTAAGGATGAACAACTCGCTCCAAGCCTCCTCCAGTAGAACCGCTTGGTCACGGTACGACAACTAACAAGTATATAATGTGTAATTTTAAGCAAGTTCCAACATTGATTTGTCTTTAAATAATGCATTTTTATGTATAGCAAACAAGCCAAATAAATGGTACGTAGTACCGTACAGAATTTCTCCCGCTTTTATCTTAAAATAGACATTTACTAAAAACTTGTAAGATTTGTGAAAATAAATAATAGATATATACATTGTTGTTGAAACATTACACCAAAGATCATAAATGAAATAATATACACTGCTACTTATTCTATGGCATTAGGAATTAGGAACACTGTTACAGAAAAATTTACAAAAGAGAATCATCTCTGTCCACTAAAGAGCATAAGAATCAAATTCATTTTCAAAGACCTGAATTAAAAAGTGTGTGTGTGTATGTGTGTGTATATATATATATATATACGCATGCTCACAGCTTGGAAATTAATGGTTTTATAAAAATATATGTCAATTTTTTTTAAAAATCTTTAATAGTAGTAGACCTTTACAATGATCAGTTATTTCGTATCTCAAATATTAGTGGAGAAATGATAAAAATTGGAAAATTTCATTGATATAAAGTACTTTCAAAGTAATTTTCATAAGAAAGTTATCTTGTGTCTAGAGATAAAATATAATTAAAATTTTTAGAGCTAATTTTGACCAAATAGATTTTTTCCCCCTTTTTCCTTTTCAGTAAACAACTACCCTTAAATTTAGGGTTAACTATCTATTTCCAAAAATCCCTCGGGAGAATCTTATGAAAATCCCAGATACCGAGTTTTATCTGAATCGGTAAAAAAGTTTCAACTCTAGCCCGAGAGACAGTTAGACGGCATTGCGAAAACAACTTTTTTGTTTGTTTCAAGGGGTCATGTAACGTAAACATTTATCAAAATTTCGAGTTTGATTTTTTTACGATCACAATACTTTCTCTTTGAGGTGTCGAAAGAAAATAAAATGTAACCCAGCGAATGTTGTCTTATGTTTAGATTACGAGATAGGTGAGACCAATCTTTTACGTCAATTGTACAACCATCGATGCCGGTATGTTGTGACGTGTACAGAAGAGCATAAAAAGTTTGATTCACACTGATAGGACTGTGCGCAGGCCGTACTGGGACTGTGTCGTGTCGCTACCATTCACACTGATAGGACTGTGCGCAGGCCGTGCTGGGACTGTGTCGTGTCGCTACCATTCACACTGATAGGACTGTGCTGGGACTGTGTCGTGTCGCTACCATTCACACTGATAGGACCGTGCTGGGACTGTGTCGTGTCGCTACCATTCACACTGATAGGACCGTGCTGGGACTGTGTCGTGTCGCTACCATTCACACTGATAGGACCGTGCTGGGACTGTGTCGTGTCGCTACCATTCACACTGATAGGACCGTGCTGGGACTGTGTCGTGTCGCTACCATTCACACTGATAGGACCGTGCTGGGACTGTGTCGTGTCGCTACCATTCACACTGATAGGACCGTGCTGGGACTGTGTCGTGTCGCTACCATTCACACTGATAGGACTGTGCTGGGACTGTGTCGTGTCGCTACCATTCACACTGATAGGACTGTGCTGGGACTGTGTCGTGTCGCTACCATTCACACTGATAGGACTGTGCTAGGACTGTGTCGTGTCGCTACCATTCACACTGATAGGACTGTGCTAGGACTGTGTCGTGTCGCTACCATTCACACTGATAGGACCGTGCTGGGACTGTGCTGTTAGCGCTACATTTTAGCTCATCAGCAATTGTAGACATAGATCAAACAGAGGAAGATGTGATTATTACATGTGGACTTTATCTTATTTCACTTGATAAAAAGATGAGAAAACGAAGAAAATACTGGGTTTATAATTTGCTTAGAGCAAAAGAAGAAGGAGAATTCCACAATATATTTAGCAAATCAGAGATGACCATCAAAAGTCTCACAAATATTTTAGAGTGAGTGTCCCGAGGCTTGAAAACTCACAGAAACCTCTTGCATTCAGTTTTTCAGCTATCTCCTTCCAAATATTTTCCTTAGTGAGATTATTATCATAATCTTTATGCTGCAAATTATATAAGCATTCATACTCTTGAACCAACATTATTAAGTTTTCTTCAACCATTAATGCGATTCACTGCCGACTGTGTCGAAATTTTTAGTGGCTGTTTTGAACATATTATAAGTATGGACATCATTTTGTTGTAAGTAGGAAAGGAATACATATTTTTACTATGTATTTTGTGCCTTTGATTACCTTGCCTTGTGTATATACCCATAGCATTTAACGGTGTCCATTGTATTGGAAACTAAACACCATATGCCTTTCTTTACTATACATTTTTGTCTTGTTTTGTTATAAATAATCGCAATCTGATAAGGAATTTTGCAAATTTTTATGCACTCTGATTGTTGATGAATGAATTCTAGTGAATGTGGGTTTACTGGTACGATGTAGGCTTCATATAACCTGTAAGGTAGCAAGCTTACCTTTCATTATACCACTATGGTAGGCCTATAGCTTATAAGATAAGGTCATAGTGTAATCCATCAAGGAAAGATTGCTACTTCTCAGAGTAAATTGATTGTACAGGTCTTCAATAATGTCTTCCAGCTCAACCCACATTACACATCACACCAAACAAGTAACGCTTAGTTAGACAGTTAATATGCCTGATTTTCTCATGAATGGATATTTAAAGCACCTTTTAGAAAATACAAACATATTTTTGGTAAACAACATTTATAACATGTTACTTTATTGGAGTTATTTTTATAGGTATTGATAATATTTATCAAAAGTGACAGCTTCAGGTAACATGACTTGGCGTATGAATATGTGAAAGTAGATCTTGTAAATTTTTATCTGTCAGATATCTAAATTAGTAATAAAATTATAGTGTATGTATTACAGAGAGAGAGAGAGAGAGAGAGAGAGAGAGAGAGAAAGAGCCTAGATTTATGACGTTAATGGACAATTTCATGCCAGCCATAATAATAATAATAATAATAATAATAATAATAATAATAATAATAAGTTTAATAATTTGTATATGTGATTTTCCTATCTTCTCTCTATATTAATGTTTGTACACTTTTTCTCTTCTACCCCTGTCCTTAAACATACAAATTTTTAAAAAATTGTCTATTTTACAAGTTTTAATTTTAATTTCAAAATAATCGATAAGTGCGGATATTAATCGCTCCAAGGGCGTCTTAAATGTTCTTCTGGTGAAATATAGATCATAAGGGGGGCAAGCGAGGGTTCAAGTCCCAGCCGGATTTACTGAAGGTGTTTTTCCATTGATGCTATCACAAAAATACCCTCTGTTAAAATGGGGTGGTTTTTATTTAAATTTTACCCTCTCCGTCCATATCTCATTAGTGTAAATATGTGGATAATCAGGACGAATAGTGAGTCAGAAAGCATTTTTTTTAAAAGGAGCATGATCTTAGTATATATACCGTACCTGTAAGAACGATGGTATGCTGCGGGCCCATTTGACGGCCAGGAATAGAAGTTTGGCTGCAGACTCGTAGACGTTCTCTGCCGGGAAGAGTGTCAAACACGTGAGGTCGAGAGGACGTAGTGTGTACTGTCGGTTAACAGATGGCGCCAGCGTTCTGTGGCAGCTGTACATCAGGTCGACCGACTCTGCAAAGAAACGTATCGATACTAGAGTCGTAACCAAGATGAAGGGTAAAACAGGGTGTTCTTCCTGCAGTGGCTTGTCGTTGAAGTACCACCAAACAAGAGGAGATGTCAAGATTATATTTTTTGAACATTGAATCCTCCTTTTTTCCTTTTTTTAGCATCGCGTTTTACTACCCGTCCGAGCTGTACGCTTATGTATTAATTACGTTAATGGTTGTAGATATGAGTAAGGTTCTCCACGAAAATGCGGGTACACTTCCTCCAAATAAAAACCACTAGCGTAATTAATGCATAAGCTTACAACCCAAACAAAACAAAAATGGAGTTATTTTATAGTTATTGATCATATCTATCAAACATGAAATGACATGTTGACATGACAACATGACTTGACGTATAAATAAATGAAAGTTGATCTAGTAGTTTTTCTGTTTGTCAGATAAGATTGTTCCTATGAAACTTGGTCTGTACTACAGGTTTGTAAGATTATCTTCCCATGGTAACAACCCACGTTAGATCTTTAACTCACTCAGGCACATGTATCAATATAACAAGACAAGTTTAGAAGTCTTAAAGTTGCTTAGTCTTAAAAAAAAAAGAGGCACGTCCAATGATTCGAAAGTACTGTACATGAAAGGAGAAATTGTTAAATGTATTAGCTCACGAAAAAATACTAAACTTAAATAAACCACAAACTCCATTCACTAAATTATTCATGCACGTAAATCACCTGATATTTTAAGAGACGTACACACTTTACAAACATAAACACGCACGAACGCACGTGATTAAACAAAAAACAAGCAACCAGATCGAAAGCTAGTGTTCATCGACGTTCCAGCCGTCCATTACAGATTTATTTCATCTTCAAACAAGTTCAGTTCTTCAAAGAATGAGGCGAAAATAAAATAAAAACTGTTTTGTCTGAGGTTCCCATGACCGAATTAGAAATTTCTTTCATTATTTCTATTCGATATGATGCCTAAAAAAACCATTCAATTGAAGGCCCAACTCAGCTCCCGGCTCGTGCGAGGTATGGAAGAAAAAGAAAGACCAAGATAGGCCATAAATGTGTGCAGTGCATTCGTATTTGAATGATTACTCGAAATTTTCCGCGGTGACGATGGAGGATAAGGTGACAAAGTTTCTTGTTAATAACTACAGTATGTCCCTATTATGACAGAATGAAGAATTGTCCACAATGCTTATCTGTGAGGCCATTATAAAATGGTCAAAAACAGCCTTTTCAATGCAGTTTCTAACCAAATATCATTTGATATTTCAACAAAGTTCAGTATTGGGAACTTCTATTAACTCTTTATCTCCAGTAATGTTTGATCATAAATTATCCACGTGCGATAGTGATCGTGTAAATTTACAGTTTCTAGCCGACTGTATCACAGAGTTGACTGGCGTGTGATGCACGCTATACAAGTATTACATTTACTTGTAAATACGGACATTTCCTTTTAACTTCTTCAGGCGTAGTGTTATATTTGGGGTCCATTATTAACCAAGCTTCATTCTTTTTGCGTACTATCTTACAACAGGGATCGGAAGGATTACAAAGCACAGGAAGAGTTTCTACGTTGCTCGTAAATGATAACATTGTATTATTTGAACACTCCATATCAAGGCATGCGCGCACTCAAAACTGATCGAAAATGAAAGATACCGTCCACATCTGCCACTCACACTCAAGCAACAACGAACATTTAGTTCTTTTAAAGTACCAATAAGCTGGCGGATCTCATTAAGCGGTGTTCGGTGTTGTTGTTTCGTGCTCGTCTGTGATTGTTGTCGAGTACAAACTCATTCCTTCGTGTTCGTTTGTGTTCATTCGTTCAAGATTGTTTGTGTTCGTTCAGGTTCGTTCATAAGTGTGATAACGGCTTCACGTGTGTTTTCTCTTATTCGCTCATTCACTCACACATTCACTAATTCACTCGATCATTCCTCACTCATTCATTCAATTAATTCTATCATTCCCTCACTCACTATATATATATATTGTTTGGAGTCTTTCCTTCAAAAAGAAACGGTTCGATCCCTTACAGGTCACGATTTGATTGTGCTTCTTCTCTTTACTTGCGAATACTGGTGCATTTCTTGAAATACCATCCTGATACTCCTGTACCCTAAACTCGTTTCAGCTCCTGATGGTCAGTACTGACACCGACCAGCCAGTGGCAAGGCCGTAGTCGGGGGGGGGGGGNTAGAGGTGTTTAATATTTAGAATTGTTCCTATTTTTCGGTGGTTAGGGGGTTATGTTGCCATAAAGAAACACTTTAAAGAACTTCTAGAGCTGTTTAATATCTGGAATTTGTCCTAGCCTTCGGCAGTTGATGGGTTATGTTACCATAAAAAAACACTTTAGAGAGCTTCTAGAGCCGTTTAATAATTAGAATTTGTCCTAGCCTCCGATAGTTAGGGGGTAGTGTTGCCATAAAAAACACTTCAGATAGTTTCTAGAACAGTTTTTTATTTATAATTTTTTCTAGCCTCCGTCAATTGGGGGATGGGCCCACTAAACCCCCCCTGAAATTATTGGCTGGCTACGGCCTTGGCCAGTGGTACCTTTGCTGTCGGGAGTGGTGGCTCTGTCCGTCTCCCCCCTGTACGCCACCTCCACCGAGCTGGTCACCTCGTCCTCCTTTCCACCCCCTTGCGATGACGTCATGGTCTGAGTGGAGGCTGGAGGTGGAGGGGGCAGCTGGTAGCTCAGAGTGGGGGGCGGCGACAAGGCCTGGAACTGCAGGTGTACACCTGAGGGACAAGGGTACACATCTGCACAGAAGTTCGGAACCTTGGGCCTCTTAAATGGACCTTCCGATCAACTACGCGAGTTCTTCGCTGTAGATTGAATTGTTGGTGAAGGGGAGGTCGAGGTTCGAATCTAGTGAGGGTGGTTTATCTTGGATTAAGTCGTTTATAATCATTGAAACAGAAACAATGACCACACGGGCTAGAGCGCAAGCCTCGTCTGGTATAGTTTGCCGATGACGAGGTGGCCCAGGTTTGAATCTCGACAGCTCACTTGTACCATTATATGCTTAAAATATTAAATATATTTTCAAATATTATTCAGTAAGTCCATGTTACTGAAGACACAACAAGAGGACATTTTTGTTGGTTTGTGCTTTTTAAGGTTTAATTTTAAACAAATCAAGAAATAATTTTTCCATTGTTATAATTATGTATTGTAGTTCTAATATAAATAATGAGTGTAGAAAGTTAATTTAAACTTGTGGACGCGTCAATTATCAGTGATAATTTACTCTCTTCATGTACTATTTTGGCTATAATTTACTTTCTGAACTAATTTGTTACATGCTCACTAATTTATGCTGCCTTATAACGAGAATGGAGTATGTTACCAACATACAAATCATGTTTTTTTGTATAACGGTTTTCCAATCTCCTTCTAGGTGGGAGAACTTCCTCTAAAACTGACCTAGTGGCAGATGGGGGCTGCTGAAGGCGGAAGGCGCCGTCTTGGTGATGGCGGGGTACAGCAGGGGATGGTGCAGGTAGTCCAGGGGTGGCGGGGGTGGGTACAGCAACCGCCGTCCCAGGGAGAATCCACCCCCGTGCAGTCGAGAGGGTGTCTGGCCCAGGGGGACTCGAGGGGCGCGCTCGTGCTGTACCGCTGTTCCAACACAACCACCAATACAACTTAAGACACAAGATGACAATCTGCACACCAGAATTGAAAACATGTCAATTGATTGAACGTTTTTTATTTCTAAATGTTTTTTTTAACTGTACGGTACGCATGAAAGTTGAGCCTAAGTATGCTACCTCAATATTTAAAAAAAATATAACAAAACAAGGTAGATTTAAGAAAGTACATTAACTTAGAAATTTTGTGTGTAAGTAAAAAATTAATGTTTTTTTAAACATATTATTGAAACAAGAACTAAACAAGATAATTATTATTGGGACAGTAAAAACTTTAATAACTATCTAGTAGCCTTTCTACCATATTTATGTTTTTAAAAAAGAGTTTGAAAAAAATAACAGAACTATATACCCTATTATTTACAATAAATTCAAATTGTGTGACCTGGTGGTCTAGGGGTAAGGTGTAAGACTTTTGTGTTGGGTGTCCGGGGTTCAATCCTCGGTCCCGGCACAGATTTATCTGATTGTCAAACCCTTCCTTCACCTCTGACAGGACGTGTATTAATCACAACTTGTGAATGTGAGGAATGCCAGGCCTCCACCGTGGTTCGGATTCCACGTTAAACTGTAGGTTCTCCATTTCACCTCACAATCACACTATCATATCACATTAGCGTAAGTACGTATAACCCAAACGGGTAGTAAGAAACGGTGCTAATAATAATAATAATAATAATAATAATAATAATAATAATAATAATAATTAATAATAATGATAGTAATAATAATATTAATAATAATAATAAATTCAAATTAACAAGTGATGTTTTTACTCAGAATTTTTTTAAAGAGCTAGTGGATCTAGTGTGTATTGATCTCAGGACTTCTAATGCTCTAAACCAGTGGTTCCCAACCTGGAGGGCGTGGAACAATTCGGACATAATGTTAGAAATCATGTATTTTTTAAACTTATTTAGCAATATGGCATACTACTCGTTTGGGCTATACGCTCATGTAATAATTACGTTAATAGTTTTAGGGATGAAAAAGGTGATATTTATATGAAGTTTACCCGTATTTGCATGGAGGGAGAATGGAAAACCACCCTCAGTACACCCAAGAGAGATTCGAATCTCGGTCTCCCCGTCATCGGCAGTATAGTCTACTGCGAGAGTATCGTCTTAGACCATGCGGCCACCGAAGCGGGAATCACGGTTTACCTGTTCAGGTTATACGCATATAATATGATAGTTACTCTAATGGGGTAAAGATTAGGAAGGAAGCATTTTAGAGATAATATAACCGTATTGGCGTGGAAGGAGAGTGAAAAACTATTTAAGAAAAATCACCCTGAGTAGATCCGACCGGGATTTGAACCCCGATATCCCTATCATCATCATCATCATCATCATCCCAGTCTAACACAAGAGTGACGCCTTATAGACGTTCGTCCACATACACAGGTGGTCGCATATCTATATGACAAATAATGAAATGACAGAAAAACGCCCTTATAGGAAGAACCTTTTCTTAAATTAAAAAGAGTTATCAGACACACGTTCACGTTTCAATACCTCAGGTCATGTTATCTTCATGTCACTTTTGATAGATTTTATCAATATCTATAAAATAACACTAATAAAAGTAAAATATTATTAATGTTGAACGCAAATATATGTTTGTATTATTTTTTAAATCCTTCTTGGTGGTCTTGGGGTAAAGTGCTCCCCCCGAAAGACCCCTAAATTTGAAATTGGTGAGAAAACTTACTAGTTAGAAAAGTCGCAAGCCAGCATCTCGCAAGTCGCACGCTGAGCCAGAAACAGTGCTAATTTTTAAATATGCTGAAGACGGGAAGATCAGGGATCGAATCCCAGTCGGGATTCTCTGAAGGTGTTCTTTACTGATTTTCCGCTCTCCTTCCACGAAAATGGAGGTTCATTTCGTCTAAATGAAACCTACCTAATCCCTAAAGGCAGAGATGACAGGGCGCATTGGCTTTCTAAGTTCATTGACAAAAGGAATGGAACTGTCGTAAGACAGAACACCTTATATTAATAATAATAACCAACTCATTAGTGTAATTAGTACATACAGCATGATTTTGGTAGGAAGAACAGTAGTAGTTAATTACTAAAGTTACTAAAACAATTTTTAATATATTCACACATCAAGTCATGATATATTCATCTGTCACTTTTGATAGATATTATCAATAGAATAACACAAGTAATACAGTAAAATGTTATCGATGTTGGTCACAAATACAATATATTTGCATTTTCTCCACTGTTCTTCCAACCAAAATCAGGGTATAGGTGTTAAACCCGAATGGTTAGTAAGACACGGTGTTAAAAAAAATGGTAAGGCGCGGTGATAAAAAGAAAGAAAGACAGAAAATATATGTAACTCTATTAAAAAAAAAGTACTTGCTAAATATAAATAAACAATTCTAATACGAGTATGACTTAATGAACTATTGCTACGGCTTAAAAAAATGTTTACGTTGAATCTTGCAATGAAAATAAATTAGATTCAGCGCAGCTGTTGGACGTTCTATGTTGTAAGGTTGTATTTGTTTTAGGTTAAGTGTAGATCTCACGCGTTATGGGGAAAGAGGGAGAGGCTATGTGTTTGAACACTGCCACTGCTAAAAAAATATAACATGTCAGGAATGACATGTGAACTGACGGGTGGCCGGTTGTTGACTTGGTCAACAGTTTCAACTGTCAAAGGATCAACACTATAAAAATTAATTAGAAACAAAAAAAGTCACGCTTAGCACCGGTAGCCACGCAGACAAGGGCGTGACGGTTAACCGTTGGCAGAAAGACCGGGGTTTGAATCCAGAGCAGATGTTTATATTGTTTACTTCTACACCGTGGAAAACTAACTTTTTTTAATCACAGTCTTACAACCTGTTCAAATTATACACATATTTTATAGTAATAATAATAATTTTAAATATAATGGTGTAGGGGTGAGGAAGGAAGTATTTTATAGGTAATCTACCCGCCATTGCGTGGAAGGAGAGTGGGAAACTATTTAGAAAATACTACCCTCAGTACACATGACCTTGTTTCGAACCTATCACAGGTAGTACAGTCAATTGCAGAAGTGATGCCTTAAACCGTTCGACCGCCTTATTTCTCCCGATCCGATGTAGGGTGTTTATGTGATCCGATGTCATCCGTCGTTAGTGCCTACACTGGCCTCAGTTACAACCGATCGGGAAGCAGTTGCAGTTGTGTTGTGGGGAAGTGACTCTGAGGATGGGTTTTTTGTGTTGGCTTCTGCTAGAGAAGAACATTCTCCTTAATAAGAGACGCAGAAAAAAAGGTATGGGTGCATCAGTTTAATGAAGATAAATCTGCAGGGGAGTTTTTTTTTAAACTTGCCAACCTTTACCAAATTATCCGGATAAATTCAAGGAATACCATTGTATGACTATAAAAACGTCTGACTATATTCTTGAAGGCATAAAATACGACGTAACTGGCCAATCTAACTTCAGGAAATGCATCACCCCCGAAGAAAAACTTACCATCACAATACGTTAAGTGAACACAATTAACCTTTATTTATTAACATTTTTTACAGTAATATTAGGTATTAATAATAAATAAGTAACTGTTAATAAGTACCTACGTATGAGCTATAAATTGTAATAAAAAAATTGTTTGCTTCAAAACAGAATTAGTACCTGATTGTAATATCAGCAGTTTAGGTGTTTAAAAAAGAAACCTAGTGGGAAATAAACATTTATTATACATAAAGGCATACAAACAGTAAACAGAAATAGAAACTTAGGGACTGCAAATTTAAAAAAAAATGCAATTCGTTATGTCAAATTGCAAATGAATTAAAAGTCACATGTCCAGTATTGAGTAATCGTCCAATCCGAGCTCCAAGTTGCCATGTTGTTGAGCAGCTTGTAGTACGGGCTGAGACGCTTGATTTACACCGGCAAAGGAAGGCGATTGTTTTGAATAATCAGATGTATACCTGGTGATGGATAAGGTGACGATTGTAATGACGACAAACGAGAACCAGTGGGTGATGGTATGACTCCTGACGATCTCACTTCATTAACGTAATTGTGTGCTTCCAATGCTTCGGTGACGTCCCCCAAGATTTTAATCCGGAGTTTCATTTTCTCCAATTGAGTGAGTTGTTTAACAGTTGGCAGTAAACTTATGAAGAAAGAATAGTCCTCATCTCCTTGGTATTTATGTGTTTTTTGAGAAACATATTGTTCATTCAGGTCGATCTTTCTTTTTTTCAATGTCAAGTGCCTGTGAATCGTAATCAAATTTTTCCTTATGACGTTTTGGTTCATTTGCCCGAGGTTTGACAAATGAAGCGGATGGCTCTGGTTCTGCATCATTTGCATCTTCCTCATCTGCTGTGGCGGGGCTTCGGTCACGTGGAGAAGGTTCATTTTCTTTTACTGTGGCAGGAAAATTTTCTGAGCTGTCCCTGGGTGTCATAATGTCCTTCAAAAACAGCATGTTGATGAAATAAGGCCATTTATCAGGAGCAGACGCTTCTTGACTGCTCTTGGTTTCATGCTGTACTTTACATTTTCTTCTGAATGTGTCGCCGAGGTTTTCCCGCGTTTTTCGAGCCTGTTCACCTGGGAAAAAAAGTATGGCACAGACCTCACAAGAATATTATTTTATACATAACTTGAAAGTACATAATATCACCACGAAACCGTACCTTCATCCCATGGTTAATATGGCGATTTGTTTTTTCTGTTTCAGGTACTTGGCGACGGGTATGTCATTTCGGTCCCTGGGTCTAACGTTTCAAGTGAATGATTAAACAGTAGGCCAATGTGTCTCGTCCCTTGTGGATGCGATATGAAAACATTTCTATCAGCGACACCTACCTGTTCCTGATCATAAACAATTTGAAGAAATAGCGGTGGGATTCCACGAGCGGTGGAATTTTATTCATGCCATTGGATGTATTTATGACAAGAACATCTGAATTAAATGTCCAAAACAAAGTGGAACTACGTATTTTAACTA
>CABFWB010000943.1:80031-110606 GCA_902151455.1 Timema bartmani
CACCAGGGTTGTTTGTGTTGCTCTTGGTCAGATTATATTATTGCTTTATATTTGACTGAGTTGCTACAAACTGTCACCAGGGTTTTTTGTGTTGCTCTTGGTCAGATTATATTATTGCTTTACATTTGACTGAGTTGCTACAAACTGACACCAGGGTGGTTTGTGTTGCTCTTGGTCAGATAC
The DNA here is from genome assembly GCA_902151455.1 of Timema bartmani. Classification (NCBI taxonomy): domain Eukaryota; kingdom Metazoa; phylum Arthropoda; class Insecta; order Phasmatodea; family Timematidae; genus Timema; species Timema bartmani. The sequence goes on from CABFWB010000943.1 coordinate 80,215, forward strand.
TCTTATTGCTTTACATTTGACTGAGCTGCTACAAACTGCCACCAGGGTTGTTTGTGTTGCTCTTGGTCAGATTATATTATTGCTTTATATTTGACTGAGTTGCTACAAACTGTCACCAGGGTTTTTTGTGTTGCTCTTGGTCAGATTATATTATTGCTTTACATTTGACTGAGTTGCTACAAACTGACACCAGGGTGGTTTGTGTTGCTCTTGGTCAGATACTCTTATTGCTTTATATTTGACTAAGCTGCTACAAACTTCCACCAGGGTTGTTTGTGTTGCTCTTGGTCATATACTCTTGTTGCTTTACATTTGACTAAGCTGCTACAAACTTCCACCAGGGTTGTTTGTGTTGCTCTTGGTCAGAAACTCTTACGGCCCCTCCTTTTAATGAGCTGCTACAAACTGCCACCAGGGTTGTTTGTGTTGCTCTCGGTCAGAAACTCTTACTGCCCCTCCTTTTACTGAGCTACTACAAACTGATATTGGTGCTCTCTGAGCAAGGCGAAGAGAGAGAGCAATGAAGTGGTGAAGGTGTTGGGGATGGGGGGAGGGGGAAGAGAGGCGACGGCATCTTGGCGCGGCACAAAACATCGCTAAAAGTGATTGATTATTAGCCGAGAAGCTCGCCCGGGGAATCCCTCGTGGAGTGTTTAGCTGAGGCGGGAGGTGGTGGAATGAAGTGCTATTGTGACATGGGAAAGCTTCCTTCTGTCGGTGACACCCTAACTTCCCTCACACCTCCCCGCTCCTTCTGACACTTGTTTGTTGAAGCTACTAGGGGGAGGGAGGATGGGGGATGAGGGTTGAAAGTCTCGCGGGGAGTCCCTGAACTGAAGTTGATATCCAGGGATGTAGACTTACTTTTAGTGGATAAAGCCATATAGTTATTATTCAAGGATGTAAGGCGTACTTTTTTTTCTTATGTTCTACTCGGCAGAGTGATCAAGAAGGTACAGTCTAGTTTTAAAAGGAAAGGACTTTAAGAAAACATAAACATACACACACACACACACACACAAACACACACAAACACACACACAAACACACACATATATATATATTTCGCATCCAACATTGATGACACTTTACCATATTATTATTGGTATTTCAGAGATATTGATTTTATCCATCAAAAGTGGCAGCTGCAGATAGCATGTATTAACTTACGAATACATGAAAGTGGATCTAGTAAATTTTATAGCTGTCAAGAATGGCCATTCGTGAGAAAATTGGGGTGTATGCGTTCTTTAACACGGTATGATAAATAGTTACTATGCAAATTCCCAATCGAGTAGGCTAGATACAACTGTATATTTAACACCAAACCTATTTATCTAGGGATGGATGTAGAGAACGCAAATAAAGGGAAGTGTTTTTGCACTATTTATATCAAAACTAAATAAAATATTACATCAATAGAAACATAAGAGTTTGGTTTTCTTCACATGGTGATATCAACATTTGTTGAATATCTGCCATGAGCAAAGTGGTATTAAATGACACACTTTTTAAATGAAGAAACAAATTGTCATTAAATTCCATAACATCCTTTACAGACAGATATTCAAGAAATGATGAGGTCACCATGTGAAGAAAATTAAACTCTTTGTTTCTACTGGAGCGATATTTTATTTATTTTGGACAGAAAAATCAGTTTTACTATAAAAATTATAAAAACAATGCATTTAACTCACATACCCTAAATCCCCACCTTAACGACTTATTCAGTATTCTTAGACAGTGATTCTGTAAGCAGATATCGGGGAACAATATTTTGCCATGATGGACCTTTAGGGATGTCACAATGGTCCTTTAGGGATGTCACAATGGTCCTTTAGGGATGTACCGATGGTCCTTTAGGGATGTAACGATGGTCCTTTAGGGATGTCACAATGGTCCTTTAGGGCTGTCATGATAGTACTTTAGGGTAGTCACGATAGTCCTTTAGAAGTGTCACAATGTTCCTTTAGAGGTGTCATGATGGTCCTTTAGGGATGTAACGATGGTCCTTTAGGGATGTCACAATAGTCCTTTAGGGTAGTCACGATAGTCCTTTAGAAGTGTCACAATGTTCCTTCAGAGGTGTCATGATGGTCCTTTAGGGATGTAACGATGGTCCTTTAGGGCTGTCATGATAGTCCTTTAGGGATGTAACGATGGTCCTTTAGGGATGTCACAATAGTCCTTTAGGAATATAACGATGGTCCTTTAGGGATGTCACAATAGTCCTTTAGGGTAGTCACGATAGTCCTTTAGAAGTGTTACAATGTTCCTTTAGAGGTGTCATGATGGTCCTTTAGGGATGTAACAATGGTCCTTTAGGGCTGTCATGATAGTACTTTAGGGTAGTCACGATAGTCCTTTAGAAGTGTCACAATGTTCCTTTAGAGGTGTCATGATGGTCCTTTAGAGATGTCTCATTTTTCTTTTAGGGGACATAAAGTGACGCATTTCAATGGATTGCACGTTATCTTAGTATATAAAACAATGTAAACTGTATTACCTGTTTAACCATTTTGTTTGGTGGATGTTTTAACAGGGAATTAATAAGAGTGGGCTTTTAGAGACTGGGACTTCCTGATTATAGTGCAAACCAATACAGAATATTTTTGAAAAACATTAATAAGAACAGTTAAGAAAATAGAATTCAGTTATAAATGGAATAGAATAAACATGATTTAATTGAAAATAAATATGCAATAGGTGTACAATATATAAAGACAGCCATAGCATTTAAGTAATGGGCCTTATTATGACTTATAAGGCAATTAATTATGCATGAAAATTATTGGCAAGACAAAATAAATTATGTTTAAAGATAATAAAATTGACTATTGTGATTTGAAACAGTAAAAATAATAAATAAGTCGTATTAAAAATACAAACATTAAGGATAATATAAAATTTAATATATTTAAAACAAGTCAAACAAAATATCAAGACTAAAATAAATATAATATTTGTTAGTTTCATATAAAGTTAATTTTGGATAATGCTAGGATTTAATTTATAATTTAATTGAAGCTGGGGGAGTGAATGTAAATCATTTAGATTTTTATAAATTAAAAACAATAAATATAATATTTGATAATAAATATTTCCTTATCTTATTTGTAGTCCCTAGTTTCATGTTAATGGCTGCTTTCATTGCACAATTTATTCTTATAAATACAGGATACTTTTATTACAAACGGAAACTCTCGGAAGATGTTCATAGATGTTATATTAATCATTAAAGATAAACGTCTTATTTTTCCAAGCTACGTAAAGAACTTTCTTAAAATAATTAGTTAATTTCCTTATCATGGATCAGCGAAATAATTTATACTGCTATAATATTTCCAAGTAAGCCTACTCTAGGTAGTTATAATTTATCCAACAGATTCTGATCATTCATTGTCTTTATGTTTTCATACGCACTAATTACTATAGTATGGTACTTGAAATAAGTAAATATATATATGAAGAGCTTGAGACGGTAATGACACCATCTCTGGTCTAGTGGTCAGAGTTCCTGTCTACAGATCAAGAGGTACCAGGTTTCGATCTTCGGCTCTTCCATATTTTTTTGTGAAGCAGTGGGTATGGAACGGGCTCAACTCAGCCTCGTGAGGACAAATGGGGAGCTAATTGAATGGAAAAGTAGTGGTAATGATCTATAAGACTGAAATTAACATGTCACTTTCTATCCGCCCAAGTTGGCACTTTCTTCTCCAGCAAACGGCAGCAGCTCAATCCATATAGCTTGATTGCGAGCTGACACCATAGAGTTTTATAGAGTTATATGCTATGTCACAAAATAATAACTTTGAGATAGTAATATTTCAGTTTTAAAAAAATCCAACTACTCACAAGCGTAAGTAATTATTGTTTTACCCTAATTTGAATAAAACATTGAACTGCTAGAAATAAACTCAGTCTGCAGTTCCAAGTGAGCAAGTATAGCAACACAATTATATGAAATGTAAGTGCTATCATTGTTTTGGCGTAGCACACTAGTTCCCTAAGCCCATCATGTGTGGTTTACCTAAAAAAATCCTTGCCACCAATTGTTTAATTCCATTTACCAGAAGTATAAACGAATCAAAGAAAAGATAGTAGTAGTTCTTAAAACTGTTATGTTGTGAGTATGACACCTTAGACCATGAGGGCACTGAAGTGGGCTACTATACATTGTTGCAGGTGTGCCTACCATCCTTCTTCATGTTGACTTGCAGGCACTTGTTGAATCTGCAGGCCTGGCACTGGTTCCTCCTTGTTACGTCCACGACACAGCGGCCGTTCTCCTTACACACGTAGTCCAGGTTACTGCAACAACGAGCAACACGTAGTTCAGGTTACTGCGACAACGAGCAACACGTAGTTCAGGTTACTGCGACAACGAGCAACACGTATTCCAGGTTACTGCAACAACGAATAACACGTATTCCAGGTTACTGCAACAACGAATAACACGTAGTCCAGGTTACTGCAACAATGAATAATACGTAGTCCAGGTTACTGCAACAACGAGCAACACGTAGTCTAGGTTACTGCAACAATGAGTAACACGTAGTCCAGGTTACTGCAATAACGAGCAACACGTAGTCCAGGTTACTGCAACAACGAACAACACGTAGTCTAGGTTACTGCAACAACGAATAACACGTAGTCCAGGTTACTGCAACAATGAATAATACGTAGTCCAGGTTACTGCAACAACAGAGCAACACTGTCACCATATTCTATTTCGATAAGTTTTCTGGTTCGACCGTAATCGTGTACGGTATTTGCTTTCCCGGTTAATCGACCGTGAAATGTGCTTTTACACGATATTTCCATTATCTTTGCTAGTGTAACATATTACATACTCAAACTAATCAGGCATGCCAAACTTATGGCTCGATCCCTAGCTCTGTGCGGCCCATGGGCTTTACGATGGACTCATATGCGATAAAGCCCAAGTCATCCTTTTTTTATAAACCATTTGGGAATTGGGCACTATTTTGTGAGATCCAGCAAGTGAGGTTGGTGTACCAAATTTGTATACTTTAATCACCAGAAATGTATTCCAAAAAACTATTAAATTTTCGCAATTCAATTTTCAAATGCAATGTTTGGAGGCACATAAATGTGTGACAGTGGCTTTACTCTCATGATAAAAAAACAAAACACTCGAGAGATTACGGCTTAGAGACAGAAATTGTCATCAATTATTAAAGTAACGTCAACACAAGATTTAAAGCTTAACACACCATTGCCGCGATTTTTTTTTTTTTTCATATTTCTGGGAAAAACTTAAGTAATCCTTAAAATGTTATATAAACTTAATTTTCCTTTTTAATAATAAGGATTTTCGCATTGATTTTAGTCGCTTTGGTGGCCGCATGGTCTAGCGCGCTACTCTTGTGTTAGACTAGACTGCCGATGACGTGGAGATCTAAGTTCTAATCTCGGTCGGGTGTACTGAGGGTTTTCTCCCAAATGGTTTTCCACTCTCCCTATATGCAAATACGGGTACACCCTCTATAAATATAACCTCCATGGTCCCTAAGACCATCATCGTAATTAGTACTTAAGCATATAGACCGAACGGGTAATAAGACGCGGTGCTAAAAATATATTTCTTTTAACGTAAGATGGTGATATTATAGTGTTTTTTAATGGGGATAAGCATATAGACCGAACGGGTAGTAAGACGCGGTGCTAAAAATATATTTCTTTTAACGTAAGATGGTGATATTATAGTGTTTTTTAATGGGGCCCCTTCAACATTTTCACTTTTCAACACGTCCCTTATGATCGTACGAGTTCGACACGCCTGTGCTAAGTGGTACATGTTTGCCTTGTCGAGTAGTCATGACAACGGCTGGACCTCTCTCGACAATCTATTGACAAGACATACCGTCTGATGCTCCTCTTGAAGAACCCACGGCAGCCGTCGCAGCTAGGGACGCCGTAGTGCTTCCCCGACGCTTTGTCTCCGCACACTCTGCACATCATCTCGCCCTTGCAGGCGCCGACCTCCATCCTGTTGGTACCGGTGGGTGTACCCCAGCGGGGGCTGGGAGCTCTGGTGGCACACATCAACACTACTGCATCATTAAATATCTACACAGGACTTCACCCTTGCAAGTACCAGCTTCCATCCTGCTGCTACCAGTGAGTGTACCCCAGCGGGGGCTGGGAGCCCTAGTGGCACACATCAACACTACTGCATCATTAATAATCTACCCAGGACCTCACCCTTGCAAGTACCAGCTTCCATCCTGCTGCTACCAGTGGGTGTACCCCAGTGGCGGCCCTGGTAGTGATGATACACTTAAATACTACTGAATCACCAAAACTCTACTTAGAGCCTGATTGCTTAATTTTTCACCAATGGCCTGGATTGGTGATCAGTTTATTCTATTGAGATTGGTGTTTCAGCTTTTTTTTTTATATGTGATAATCTGATCACTCTAGGAACATGGCGAATCTACCGGAACTTCTAATTCAGTTATTTCCGTTTCAAATTTCCCAAACAAGACCCAATTTTATTTATTTAGCACCGTGTCTTACTACCCGTTCGGGTTATAGGCCTACGCTTAATTAATAATCACGCTAATGGATTAGGAATGGGTAAAGTTGAATGTAGAGAAATTGAACCCGCATTTGCGTGAAGGGAGAGTGGGAAAGCATTTAGGGAAATCCACTTCCAGTTCACCCGATAGAGATTATAACCTCGATCTTCCCGTTCTTGACGGTCTAGCTCGACACGAAAGACCCAATTAAACGCGCCTACTTCCCCTAAAAGGTACCTTCCGTTCCTCTTTGTTCCCCCGCCTCTGTCTTTGATTCATCATTATATTATTTGACAGCTTCAGTATTTGTATTTATTATTCACTGAGATTTTCTTTTGTATTTTAAGCACCAACAGTAACGTTAGTAACATTAACATTGTCTCAAGCACTCAAGCCACTACGAGGCTGTTTCGCAAAATAGTTTTTCAATTTTTATAAAAGAACAGCTAGTTTCTAAAACATATAAACGTTTTTCTTCTGTTCTCCCCACGTTCAGAAATTACGGTTTATTATTAACGTTGATTTACAAAATTAAAGCTTAATAGTATTAATTACTTTAACTTTGACATCAACCACAATCACACATCAAGGCGGGAGAGTAGGAAACTCGTGTTAAGGGCAATATTTTGGTAGTTTTTTTTATAACTTGGCAAAACTTTTTTTTTTTGACCTGAATAGATAAAATATTGCTCCAGTGTAAATATAGAGTCTAATTTTGTTCACATGATGATATCAACAGTTGTTGAATTAGGTCTATATGTCATGAGCATAGTGGCATTAGATGACAAACTTTTTAAATGAAGAGGAAAAGTCGTCATTAAACTCCAGGACAACCTTGACGGATACAGTGTAATCTCCCTTAACGGACACCTTTGAATAGCGGATTCTTCTTTATAGCGGAACAATTTGAATTTCCCCAGCAAATAACATGGGCTTTTACGGTGAAACAACTTCCCAAATAACGGACTTTCTCTGTATCGGACATTTCTATAGACTCATATTTCCTTATGCATACAAATCTCTAAACAAGGGGGGAATTGAAAACCCCAGTCTGTATACAGTGTGACTTTCAGGAATGCCAGTGTTTCACGTGAAATGTGAGCAGTCCCAACTTCCTCCTCTAGTCTAAATTATTTCTAAAATAGCCTACGTTGTAATGAATAGGGTACTTCAAGGTCGTACCTCGTACTCATTTTGAGCCACCAGTGGTGGATGGTCCAGGAGTTTAGTCTATACTCATGCGCACATATTATTTAGTACAGAAGGTCTGTAATTCGAACTATTTTTTATTCGCGAGTGATTCTGTGTTTTATACAATCTGTACAGTAAGCTACGTACAATATTTATTACCTAATCAAGTTTGTCCTGCGTTACCGCACAGTAAAATATAGTTATATTTAACACCCACAGTATAGGGCTGTAGACTTAATTGTTTCCAAGCAGTATGATTTTGTAATTTTTTACACGATTTTTCTAAATAACAGACACTTATTTATGAGTTTTTTTTCATCCCGGAAGGTGTACGATATTAAAATATGTCACTGTATTCAATAATTGTTGGAGTAACCATGCGAATAAAATTAAACTCTATATTTTTAAAATTTCTTTTGAAAAAAAATTTTTTTGCTATAAAAATTGCCAAAATGCTTTCCTTATCCTACGTTCCCTACATTCCCATCTTAAAATGATAAAATATCTTACAGCACTAAAGGAATCAAGTGAAGCATTGATACTGTATTTGAAAAACATTTTGATTATTTTTAGATTAATTCTACTATAAGAAAGAAAGAATTAAATAATATAACCTGTCATTTTGAAAACTTCTTTACTTCACATCAGGTATTCAACTATACAATACATAGTATTGAGAATGATATAATGAAATTGTGATGACCAAAAACATGTTGGTATTAGAAAAAGTAAATTAACAGATATGAATAAGATAATTTAAACACTTAAAATAATTGGGAGTTTAGCTAAATTGTCATAACAGGTACACCTCCTTTATCCCAAAAGGTATCAGTTTTAGCCTTGACAGATTACACTATGGGCCTATGTTATGAGCTGCGTCATAGTGAAAATGTTCAAGGAAAGTTTGGTACCTTACAGGGTAAACGAGGTGTACATGCTGTCATGAATTGACATTAACTTCAACAAATAGCAGATTCAGCCCATTGCCCTAGCTTGGTCACTGTGCACGTGTGTATATATATGTGTGTGTGTGTGTGTGTGTGTGAGAGAGAGAGAGAGAGAGAGAGCGCTTGAAGGCAGCAGATATGGACCAAAAGTATACTTTGTTTGCTGGTAGCAAGTCTGGCTCAAAGGTTTCATACGACCTAGACAAGATCTACAATTTGCGCCTCAGCTGTATTATGTACCAGGGGCTCTCAAACTTTTTAAACCGAAGGAGTCCTTGTATCAAAAAAAAAAATTACTTACTGGAAACCCCATAGAAATATTTACACTAATATTATGAACATTCAAAGACGAAGGTTAAATTTTAAAAGTATAAAATTTGTTGGGGGTCCGGGATTCAACCCTCAGTCCCGGCACAGATTTATCTGATTGCCAAACCCTTCCTTCACCTCTGACAAGATGTGTATTAATCACAACTTGTGAATGTGAGGAATACCAGGCTTCCACCGTGGTTCGAATCTCACGTTAAACTGTAGGTCCTCTATTGCATCTCACAATCAACCTACCATTACACATTAACGTAAGTGCGTAAAACCCGAACGGGTAGTAAGACGCGGTGCTAATAATAATAATTTCAATTAAATTTCAATTTCCTTCATTATAGTACTGGCCAACAGTGAAAAGTACACAAGTACCTTACAAATACATATATTTACATGAGAAAATAAGATAAACAAAAATGGCTAAGTAATGTTATATAGGCCTACTGCTGAATAGTTACGGAAAAAAAAGAAAAAGTAATAATTAATAATGATAAAATAAAAAATAGGATTAATAACAAATAACTAAATAATGGTTAAAAGCAGTAACAATATTGAAAAAAATAGATCAGAATATTGTAAATTTAAATATTATAGGCAGAACCTCTACATGATAAATTATTGATATGGGATTTCCTTAAATAACTCTCTGAGTTTAGCTTTTCTTTTATGATAGAAGTCGAATTCAACAAATCTAGAATTGGCGCTATGGATACAATGACCTATAGGGCTTACCTTATAAGAGCTATTGAGAAAAAATTTTGGATTAAGAGAAGCCCGAGAAGGAATATGAACGCCTACATGATCAAGGGCAAATTTGCATGAAATTTTGTTATTGAAAATATTAAAAACAAAAAGGGCATCACAATAAAGTCTACGCGAGAAGAAAGTTTGGAGCCCTAAGAGGTTTCGAATTCTGTCATAATCATAATAAATCCGGTTACTACAGAATTTATCATAGCACGCAGCGACAAATTTTCTTTGAACATTTTCCAACCTAATAGAGTCAGTCAGTTAAGGTAGTGGAATTTCAAGCAACAGTAGCATATTCTAACTTATATCTAACCAGGGCGTAGTACATACATAAAAAACAGTCAACTTTATTAAATGATGAAGTAATAAATTTAATAAGTCCAAATAATTTCAATGATTGGAAAATTACATGGTCAACATGATAGTGGATATAAAGTTTGTTATCCAGGAGAACACCAAGATCATTAATATAATTAATATAAAGGGTGCGAACTATGTTATCACTGCCCAATTTATAAGTAAAAAAGAAAAAATTAGTTTTCCTAGAAAAAGATATAGATTTGGTTTTAGATTTATTAATAGATGATGATAATAATAATAATAATAATGCACGTATAAAACAAACGGGAAAAAAAAGCACATGTTTTGGCTTCACTTTGTCCTCTATTCAGATTTGAAACAATGGTCAATCTTAATTATTACCGATGCTATTTTAGAGTGTGAAAAACAAATAAAGAATATTATAAAATGGCCTCACGGAGCCTGAAATAGCTCCGTGGATCGCAGTTTGAAAGAGACTGTTATATACCATCCAACCGCCATCCATCCATTAGCCTGCCTATTACTAGCCTGATAAATTTAAATAAGAATTAAAATTAATAATCCTTCGATTTATATGTTTCTGTTTAAAATAATTACTAAAAGAAATATATATATATATGTTTTACTAAAATTTCCAAACCTAGGGCACGTAGAATTTACTTGCACATCAGCGCCCCTAAATTTAGCTAAGCCACTGAAAATAAAATACTAATAATAATAAATGTTTGTTATATACAAGTCAGATAATGTTTGGGTTAGATTGTCATTACAAATATATTATTGATATTAGACAAAGTATTCGTACTTAGATTGTATTATTCATTTATTTAGAAATAATTATTAGCTTATTTAATTTAATTAATTATTTTTTAATCACAACAAAAAGATGGAATGCGCTCAAAGTACCTTTGCAGCCTGGTTGGTAGTATGCACAGGTGCAGCAAAAAAAAAAGTTTCTTATTCTGCTTCATTGAAACTCAACATGTCTCTGAAATTAAAAATACATTTCTCTGTTACTGTCTAATATTTCTAAATATTTCTCGCTTTTGAGCTTATGTTTAATTTGTCCTGTCCTTAGAAGCTCCTTCTGAAGTGACAGTGGTGAGCGGTGACCCAAAGAATACAGGGGGTTAAAAGGTTTACCAACCCATCCAAAGATCGCAATAATTTAAATAATATATTAAAACATAATATGTAACACAACTATGAAGATGTGTCGGTCGAATGCTTAGGCTGAATTTTAAAACCAGGATAATGATTTCGTGATTAAAAGATGTACCGTAATACACATTAAAGGATTTCATAAAATTACCAATTGGACAACAAAAATACATCAATAATGGACGGCATCGATATGCTCTTCCCATATTAAAGTTCTTGGTGCGTCACTGGTCTCTAGAAGTTTGGCGACGTGGCGTTAACAAATTGAACAGTGTATTTACCCGCTTCGGTGGCCGCATGGTGCAAAGTGCTACTCTCGCAGTAGACTAGACTGCCGATGGCGGAAAAATCGAGGTTCTAATATTGGTCGGGTGTATTGAGGGAGGTTTTCCTAAAATGGTTTTTCACTCTACCTCCACGCAAATGCTTGTACACTTCCTCTAAATATAACCTTCCTAATCCCTAAAACCATTTGCGTAATTAGTACATAAGCGTATAATCCGAACGGGTAATAAGGCGCTGCTATACAAAAAATAGGTTGATTTACAAACAAACAAAATTAAATTATTAATATAAACGTTTTATTAATGGTCTCGGAAAACACAATCAGACAATCAACATTTAAAATTGGTTTTTTCTAACTACTGATTTTAATATTTTATTTATTGGTTTTTAATGATGTGTATGGATTTCCATAAACATTGTAATGATACTGATTTGGACCCCTATCATATATGTAAAAAGTCATGGATGAAGGTATTTTTCTTCAATAAACTGTATGTAAGATAGCCTTTTAAGACTTCATCCATGGAGAATATCGCGCTTTTCAGAAATAATGTCAAAGGATTGCACCATTAAAACTATTTTTTTTCTTTCAAAAATCAACTCCGAAGTGTTTACCAAAGAAGCAAGTGACGCTAGCTCCCTTTACCCAATAAAAAGCTAGCCTTCACAACACCTGTCCTCAGGAGTCTTTCTATTAGTTGGTTTTGACACTGGTGACAAGGAGTCCAAGAGGCAAGGGGTAGGTCATATATAAACCGCTTGTACGTATGAACACACACAGTGTCAGCGCATAATATGTACAGAACAGTGTAATATCACATGACAGTGGACAGCAATACACAAGAACTTTGTAATCAAAGACAGTAAATATTCAATGCCGGTAAAATATATAGTTGTAATATCACAGAAAAATAATCTATAGTTCAACTAAAACTGTATGATCTAATATTATATCTTCAATGTCCTCAGGAGTCTTTCTATTAGTTGGTTTTGACACTGGTGACAAGGAGTCCAAGAGGCAAGGGGTAGGTCATATATAAACCGCTTGTACGTATGAACACACACAGTGTCAGCGCATAATATGTACAGAACAGTGTAATATCACATGACAGTGGACAGCAATACACAAGAACTTTGTAATCAAAGACAGTAAATATTCAATGCCGGTAAAATATATAGTTGTAATATCACAGAAAAATAATCTATAGTTCAACTAAAACTGTATGATCTAATATTATATCTTCATTGCCGAAGATAAAATCATTTTAATAAATTGTGTGCAGCATTGAAGGTCTTATTTATTTAATTAAAATAAAATTTAAAAGTAACCTTAACGTAATAATTGGAGCTCGATCACGGGGCTATAAACACCAATTATATCACAACAATATAAACCCAGTAACTGCATAATCGACGCCCAACGCGGAACGATTAATTCAATAACTTAATAATTGGCTCCCAATCGTGGGGCAATTATATCATCAAAATACCGTATCGCTTTAATTAGTGCTCGATCACGAGGCAATTATCAGCTAACTAAACGGTATCACTTTAATCGGCGCCCATCGCGGACGCGTATCGTAATAACATAACTGTTTCACTTTTATTGGTGACTTTCTCGAAGAACGAGGATTGTTTATATTGCTTCATTTTAACGTTTCTTTTTAGCCACATTCAGCTTTTTATCTTCACATTTCCGGCTATGTATCAGTTTTAAAATACCTCCTTCTCTGGCCACATGGTAAAAGGCGTCACTCTCGCATTATACTAGACTGCTGATGACAGGGAGACCCGGGTTCGAACCCCGGTTGGTTGTACTGAGGGTGGTTTTCCCTAAATGGTTTATCACTATCTCTCCACGCAAATGCGGGTACACTTTATCTAAATTTTCCTCGTCCCTAACTCAATAGCGTAGTTAGTATATAATATGTAAAGCTTGAACAGGTAGTAAGATGCGATGCTAGGGGGAAAAAAGGCTGGACAGCTACGTATTTATTTAATCAATTATTGTTACCAATCAATGTATCCTGGAGTGATTAATATAGGGGCATCCATTGTATTTAATTAGGCATAAACTTTACTGTGACTCAGTAAGAACAGGACTCATAGTTTTAAACAGGGTTTTCTAATGATTCTAATTCTCTGATTATTTACGGGGGATTTTCAAAATGGTCAAAAGGCTTTTTCTACCGTATCTTCATACCCAATAGGGCTGTACGTATATACAACAACTTCGCAAATTGAATAAGTATCAAGAAGGTTTTATTTGAGAGGAAATATATCCGCATTTACGTGGAGGGAGAGCTGTAAACCATTTATGAAAAAAACACTCTCAGTACACCCGACCGAGTATCGAATTTCGATCTCTCCCTATCACTCCAGCCTAAGGAGGGAGAGCGGTAAACCATTTAGGAAAAAAACACTCTCAGTACACCCGACCGAGTATCGAATTTCGATCTCTCCCTATCACTCCAGCCTAACAAGAGAGTGAATTAAACATTAGATCATGTGACCACCGAGGCGGGGGGTCAAAACTGAAATTCAAAGAAAAAACAAAACTGAAACAACTTTTTAAACTCGACATCAAATCACTATATCAATTTTGTTAGTTAGTTAATTAATTGGGTAGTTGCGTATTTATTTTGAAGGACCTTGATGTCATCAAATTAGAAATAGATAGCATTCAAAAGCCCGTTCTCTGTTCAAGGTAAAAAACGGACAACTTTGACCGATACCAATTATTCAACGTCCAATTTCTACTAATAGCCCCCCAAGAACAACATTACCCGTACATATTTACTATATATAATTATATCCCAGTATATACGCGACCGGAATCAAATGGCCGACGGACCAATGTCGGGCGGTTGTTTTGAAGACCGGACGACGGTCGCTTAGCAACCGTGCATGACAAGTATCGGGCCGCGAACACTGAAAGCTCTTTGATGTCCGCCCCCCCATATTCCCGTGGCCCGAACACGCCCAGCTAAGTATATACAGGGTCTCCAGTACACTGCGGAGGGCGAAGGGGCGGGGGGGTAGAATGGGAGCAAGACGCCGGGGGACGCGTGGCGCCGGGTCGATACAGATCAGTCGAGCGGAGTCTTCGCCCTTCTTACACGTCTTGACGTTAGGCAACTTCCAGGACACGCTAAAAGTCAAATCAGGGGAGGGTAAGAGGGGAGGTTTACTTGATTTTAACTCTCTGTAAAATCTTTACTAATGCCTTAGCTTAGTGTCTCACAACCTGGGGTCAGCGAAGATTACTGTGAGGCTTCACGAAACAGATCTAGATAATTAAGCTATTTTTGTGTTTGTGTTTTCACATCATATAAAAATATTCGGTATTTAAAATTTGCTTAAACATATGTTTTTTCCATTACTGTCTTAGTAATATTTTTAGCACCACGTCTTACTACCCGTTCGGGTTATACGCTTAAGTACTAATTACTCTAATGGATTAGTAATTGGGAGGGTTGAATTTAAAGGAAGTGAACCCGCGTTTGCGTGGAGGGAGAGTGGAAAACCATTTAGGAAAAACCACCCCCAGTTCACCCGACCGAGATTCGAACCTCGATCTCCCCGTCCTTGGCGGTCGAGCTCAACACGACTAGCGCGTTAGCCAACTACGCCACCGAGGTGGGTACTGTCTTAATAAACATATGTATTTTTTTCCATTGCTGTCCTTTTAAACATGTGTTTTTTCCATTGCTATCCTACTGGTCATATTTAAAAAAATTAAATGGGTTCAGTAGAATACTATGTGGAAATGTGCGAGTAGGTTTTTAACCTCACCTCGTATGGCGGGGGAAATTATGGTTGCCACGGTGATTTATCATTGGCTTCAGGAGGTCTACGATGTGTAATTTTGTGCACGGATGAGCTTACACTTAGGCACCCCATTCTCTTGCAATGTAATATATTTTAAAGGAATATCTCCAAGCTTATAGATCTATCTTTCACAATCTAAGATAATTCCGCTTCCACTTTCTCTTTTTTATAAATCCCGGACAAGAATAGTAACTGTCGTTCACTGAAACATCTGTCCTACTGGTAGTTGTTTGTTTCCCTGGCATCGGTTATGGGCTATCCTAGTTTTTTTAACGTGTAATTCCAGCTCTTGACGCAATTATTTTTAAAAAAAAGCAAGCGTTCAGAGCTATCTTGCTGTTGATGAAGCCTTCCTGGAGACCCACATGATTGGAGTCTAACCCTGCGATGGAATCTGGGAAGTACACTCGCTTTTTCTCATCAAAGAGTACGGAGCTGACTTAATTACGAAAGGCATGTCAATTTGGTTTTTCTTTAGCATAAGATATTTAAAGGTATTTGTAATATGTCAATCACAATTACGTATCTCAATAAATATAAATTAATGGAAGTAGGGAGAATTTTTTGGGTGGGGGTTTCAAAATCAGAAGCTCATGACATGATGTTGAAATAAGAACATTGCTATTTTATATAGTCGGGAGGGAACATTATTTGTGTAGAGGGGAAAGGGGAGGGACAAGTAACAAAAAACAAGTTTTTTTAGGGACTCTCTACCTTCCTACCCACAGTTAATGTTAGAAAATTGGATGCTACTAGAAGTTATTTGGAGTCTTCCTTGTTTGGAGGGTTTTTGAAAATTATACTCTTTTAAAAGATATTTAGAATAACGCTCTTCCCAATTTTTTTTTAAAAAAATTGTATATTCCTAGAGGCTATTTAAATTAGTCCTTCTTGGAAAATTTTTGAAAATCAAATGCCTCTAAAACTTATTTTAAGTAGTGCTCACACAGAATATTGTTTATAAATTATTAAATTCCCTAGAAGCTATTAGATGTGGTCCTCAAGAAATCTTTTGAAATTTGGATGCCTCTAAAGCCTATTAGTTTTCCTCACCTGATCTTTATTTTAGAAAATTAGATGCCTCTAAAAGTTATTTGGAGTGATCTTCCCCTAGAAATTTTTTGAAATTGGATACCCTTAGAAGCTATTTGGAATGGTTTAAAAAAATCAGATATCTTTAGAAACTATTGAAAGTGGTCTTCCCTAGACACATTTTCGAAATTTGAATATTTTTATAAGTTAATAGGAGTGGTCCTCGCTTGTATTAAAAAAAATAGTGTATGCTTATAGAAGCTACTTGAAATGACCTCCTGGCATTTTTTTTTAGTAATCAGATGCCTCTAAAAGCCATGTAGAGTGGAAATATTTTGAAAATTAAATACCTCTGGATGCTGTATGATGTAGTCCTTTTCTGACAAAATTTGGAAAAGAGAATATCTGATTGACTTATTTGAAGTTTGATCCGAGGTCACAGACAAGTAAGAAACAGACTCTCAACCTTACGGGTGTTTTGTTGCGCTCCTCTTGCCAGCTTGAATCCTTCAACACTGGGCTTCGCTAGTGTCAGTGCTGGGTGATGATAGGAGTAACCGCTGCGATCCTAGTGGTGAAGGACTCAAGCTGCCAAAAGGAGCGCAACCATTTTAACCCTAAGGTTGAGTGTCTGGGTATATTATTTGTCTGTGTCCGAGGCCATATACTTGTATCTTTAATCTTTAAGTTCATATACAAAAACTTCGGAAAATCTAAGAGGGGTGGGGGTTTGAAACTCATAAATCCCTCTCCCTACCTCCACGAATAAATGTAATAACCCGCTTCGGTGGTCGAATGGTATAAGGTGTCACTCTCGCCTATAGGAATATATTTTTTATTTAGTTCTTTTGAATGTGAAATTGATTATGTTCTTTGCTGGTTAGAGGGATTAATTTTTTCTCAATGTTTCTGTAACAGTGTTTGTTATATCATTTATGCTCTTTGGTGGAGTGTTTCTGTAACCATATATAACCCGCTTCAGTGGCCGGATGGTCTAAGGCGTAATTCTCGCAATATAATAGACTGCAGTCGGGTGTAGTGAGGGTGATATTTCCTAAATTGTTTTCCACTCTCCCTCCACGCAAATATTGGTATACTTCCTATACATTTAACCTTCCTCATCCCTTACACCTTACACACTAGAGTAATTAGTACATACGCATATAGCCCAGATCAGTAGTAAGACGTGGTGCTAAAATAAAAAATGCCTAAAATGACTGATGCAGACAAGGCCGTAGCCAGCCAATAATTTCAGGGGGATTTGGTGGGCACATCTCCCAATTGACCGAGACTATAAAAAATTATAGATGATAAACAGTTCTAGAAGCTCTCTGAAGTGTTTTTTTTATGGTAACACAGCCCCATAATTTGTACTTGTATCTTAATTTTGATATTGTTTTAACCATTAATAAAGCCATATATATATTTTGTTCATAAAATTTCGAGGAAGGGGGGAGGTTGAACCCCAAACCCCCCTGACTACGGCCTTGATTGCAGAATACACAATATTAAATATACATACATTTAAGTAAAACTGGTATCTTTTAAAAATGCTATTATTTATCAGTGGCTTGGCGTAGAGTGTTTCCAGGGTAAGCAGAGCTAATTGCAATTATATAAAATTATATAACAACACTCAGTAGAGCATGTCAACGAAAATATATTCCCATGTGAGCGCCGTTGTGTGATTGGTCAAATGGGTAAACCAATGGTACAGATAGGCTTACAGTTTTAATAAGCTCTTCTTAACTTGACAACACTCACAACACTTTTTCATACTTTCGTGTTTATTGATTTTGGTGAAGTTTTTTTTATGTAAAATACTGTATCCCTTAATATCACAAAAAAAAAATCTGAAGTTTTTGAGAATTCTAGTAGTTTATTAAAAATTAATATATATATATATTGTGTTTGTTAATTTATACAGGCCTACAGATCTACTCTCACGTGCCCATTCGTCATATGTTGAGCTGCTGTCACTTTTGGCAGTCAAAACTTTCACAACAAACTTTTTTTAATTATTATGTTATTATAACTGTTTTTACATTATTGAAATAGGAACTTAGAAAACAACTTTTTGGAGGTTTCATTTTTATGGAAGTGGCGTCTGTAATGGTTCACTTAAAAATGCTTTACAAACGAGAGAAATATTAGTTTCAAGCTAAAACGATTTTCAATTTGTAAAAAGATGGGCATTGACACAATAGAACTCAGTTTGAATGACGTCATCAACCATCCTTATTTTGTCTGGTTCCCAGCCTTAATGTGTGAAGTTTATAAAGATTTACACATAATTTTGTAAATAAAATGTACTCCTTTGTGCTTCTTTATCATATTAAATGTGCTACACCTAATATCATCTCTGAGGCAACTGCAGATTTTATGGAGAAACGCTCTATCTCTGTTAAATGTTGCCAAATCTCCTCGCTTTCATTTAGGTCTGAAGGTGGTGTGCTGGGGGTAAGAAGGAGCTACTGGCAACCTCGACGAACCAGCATTGCAAAACTTTTCTTATATTTAAGAGAAGATTGACTACACGAAAACAAGAAATGACAAAGCTGTTTTCCAATAGTAGCCATGCAGTTTCCTCAAATATATGATATTCAGTGTATACATCAGTGGCAGCTGAACAATATTTGAGTAAGGAACCAAGCGAAAAAACTGTTTTGTTTTAGGTTCTTGCCTTTTACTCCCCAAACCCTCCCATTCCCTCTTTTATCCAACAATTAGGATACTCTAGAAGATATTTAAAGCTCTCTTCTCCAGCATTTGAAAAAAAAAAATGTTTAGATGCTATCTAGAATGAATATCATCTGGACATTTTTGAAAATTGGATGCTTTTAGAAGCTATTTGGAGTTGTTGTCACCTGGACTTTTTTTTAAATTACATGTATCTAGAATATATTTGGAGGTACCCTCTCTCAGCAAAATTTTAAAATTGAATACCTTTAGAAGTTATTTGCAGTTTGACACAAGTATTTCAGCTTCATATTCAAGAATATCAGAAGGTGCAAAATACATATATATATATATATATAGGGGGGCTAATTTATTCCAGGAGGGTTATTAATAATTTGGAGTTGACCTTCCAAAATTTTGGGAAATCATAGGCCTACTCTTATAAAAGCTATTTAGAGTAATTTTCCCTCAATTTTTTTCTTTCAAATTTAGATGTTCTTAGGAGCTATTTAGAGTAGTCATCAATTGAGAAATTTTTGAAATTTGGATGCTTCTAGACGTTATTTAGATTGCTCCTCGCCTGAATTTTCTGACAGCTAAATGTATTTAGAAGCTATTTAAAGTGGTCTTCTACGGCAGAATTTTGAAAACTGACTGCATCTAAAAGTTTCATTTGGAGTTTGAATTAAGGCCATCTTTCAGCTTCATATTCGATGATATCAGAGGATGTGAATTATATCTACGGAGGGGGAGGTGGATCACGTCTATATGGCGGGTGGGGGAAGGGTTGTTACTGCAGTGTGTTACGTAGCACAAATCTTATAATTAAATTATAATGTTAAAAATATAATGTAATAATTGTTCAGGTTTCAACGAACTTATAGATCACGTCGAGTTATGAGCAGAATTGAGGCGAGGATGTAGGGGACGTGAGATAAGCTCAGTGTTTTTTAGAGTTTAGATATCAAAACTTTTTTTAAATCAAAATAAATCTAATATTGATTCGGTACAACCATAAAGTTTAATTTTCTTCTCATGGTAACCTCAACATTTCTTGAATATCTGTCAAGGGTGTCCTGGAATTTAATGACAACTTTTTCTATTCATATAATAAGTTGTTCATCTAATGTCACTATGCTCATGACGGATATGCAATAACTGTTGATATCACCACGAGAATAAAATTAAACTCTATCTTTACACTGGAGAATTATTTTTTTATTTTGTCCAAGAAAATGTTTTAATATAAAAACTGCAAGAACACTGTCCTTTTCTCGCGTTCCCTGCACTCTCACCTTAAATCTGAGTCCCTCGTTTAGTGGAAAGTTACGTAACCCAGGTTGGAAGGGGAGATGTCAGTCTAAATGAATACTGGGTGTTGCATGGAGGATCTAAATTATTAAGAAAAAAGCGTCACGTGGATAAATGGATTATCTATAGCTCGCACCCATGGGTGCACAAACAAAGGCGCCAGGCTCATCCAGTTTGGTTTTACCAGTGATGATAATACTATTAATAATAATAATAATAATATCGTCTTTATTTGGTCAAAGTTAAGGCCAGTGCAGTTTCTTACACTTAAGCCCTTTAATAATAAAGAACGTATGTATGTACATTTAAAACTTATGTGCTAAAATCTAATTCATAATATCTGTACATAAATATTGTCCAAATAGGCTACATGAATGTACGTTTATGAACATATTGAAATAAACAATTGAGTAAAATAGAACTAAATAAAGGATAAAGAGAAGAGGGTAAAAAAACAAAAAGTAACTTCAAGGCACACAATCATTCTACACACACACACACACACACACATTCACATGTCATTTCATTATACTAGGCATAACATATCTAAACATGATAAAGAATTATAGATAGAAAATAATTTAAAAAGAAAACAATGCTAATAATATTTAGTAACTACTGTATGTAGATTAAATATAATAATAATAATAATAATAATAATAATAATAATAATAATAATAATAATAATAATAATAATAATAATAATAAATATTTTTACTTTCCACACACATTCTTACTATATCCCTATATTTCCCCTCATACCAACGGTCAAGAGACTCTGCACGCAGATCTCGAGCAAGCTTATGCTGAAAGGTTTTTTTTAGTGGCAGCAGTTTTAATATTTAGATCAAGCGCATTCCAGGAACAAGTTCCAACAACAGTAAAAAGGAGAGAATAGAAGCTAGATTTATGAAGAGTGTTGTAAAGTGATGATGGGGTCAGGGTTTTAATCAAGGGTCCGACACATTTGCTCAGTCGGTATCTTGTCCACCTACTGAACCAAGGTCCCCGGGTTCGATTTCCAGCTTGACCGAATAATTAATTGTTGGTATAAAGTGTGGATTTATCATTTCACATTGATGAATTAACAGCCGGGGGCTGGCTGTTGTGTCTGTTTTAGTTAGTTTATAAATCGTGTGCTAATATAATCAATAGGTTTAGAAAGTGCACGTTAAATACCTAAAATAAAATAAAATCTTGTAAAAATGATTACCCAATCTCCTTCTTCCATTCAAATATATGCACACCCGCTACTCTTGAAGTATACTAAACTGCCAATGGCGGGGAGATCGAGGTTCGAATCTTGGTCGGCTGTACTGAGGGTGGTTTTTCTAAAATGGTTTCCCACTCTCCCTCCACTCAATGTGGGTACACTTCATATATATATAAACTTCCTAATCCCTAAAATCATTAGCGTAATTAGTACATAACTGTATAACCTGAACGGGTAGTAAGACGTGGTGCTAAAACAAATACATATAAATTTACTGTAAATAATAAAATGTTAACTGTTTCATTTTTCGTTTCTTCATCCGTAAAAAAAAACTAAAAAAAAAAACGAAGCCCCCACCTATGCATGTTCAAACGCAATCTATCTTTTCTTGAAGCACCTCGCGGAAGAATACACAGCCGCGACTCATTACGCATTTACGCGTCCTCCACGCAAATACAAGTGAGTCTAGTGTCGTGGTCTGATGAACCATTGACTGAAAGAGCATTTTGAAATAGCTATTTCAGCAACAAAATATTGACGTGCAAGATCTACATTGTTTTATTAATTTGTTTTGGATAGAGAACAAACGAAATGTATAGTTCATCCACCATACATCGAAACTTGTCAGAGAAAAAAAAAATCACCATGCGTGCGTTCGTGCATCCGTTTCGCAAAGGGTGTTTTTGTTTAGTTTTTCCATCGCATCTTACTACCCGAAAGGCCTAAACACACACACACGCACACAGCTACACAGATAGGGTAACATTTTATGAAGGTAGCAATTTAGAAGAAATATATCAATTAGTATTTTCGTGGAGGAACACTGAGAAAAAATATACAAAAATCCACCATTTGGTATACAAACCCCGCCCTTTCCGTCACCGGTGAACTAGACCAAATGTGATTGACGTTTAGTCCGCGTTCCCAACGATGTAAAGACCGCTTCAAATAGCTTCTAGAGGTATACCATTTTCAAAAAATTAAGTTACAGGCATCCTCTATCAATGGCCGAATGGTCTTAAGGCGTTATTCTCGTGTTGAGCTGGCCTGCTGAAGATGGGAAGATTGGTTTTGAATCCTGGTCAGGTCTTCTGAGGGTAGTTTTTACTAAATGGCTTCCCACTTTCTTTCAACGAAAATGTGGGTAAATTACCTCTAAAATAATCCCTTCTCATATATACCCCATTAGAGTAATTATGTTATAGGATATTCGTATAATCTGATTGGGTAGTAAGACGTGGTAATAAAATAAATAAATATCTTACAGGCACCCACTTCGGTGGCTGCATAGTCTAACGCGTTACTCTCGTAATATACTAGACTGCCGATAACAGGAAGATCGAGGTTCAAACTTCGGTCGGGTGTACTAAGGGTGGTTTTACAAAATTGTTTTACACTCTCCTTTGCAAATATGGGTACACTTCCTTTAAATATAACCCTCCTAATCCCTAAAAACTATTAGCGTAATTAGTACATAAGCGTTTAACCCGAACGGGTAGTAAGACGTGATGCTAAAAAATTTTACAGGTGAAGACTACTCCAAAGAGCTAATTGGGGCATTTAATTTTCCTAAAATAACCAGCTAATGACCACTTTAAATATCTTCTAAGGTCATCAAAATTTCATACATTTGATTAGGGTGGCCCATTCCAAATAGCTTCCAAGGGTATTATTGCAGCCGTAAAAGGCTGGAATTATTGTAAACGTATTCGTTAACAATGAAAAACCAATCAACACTATTTTCTCTGAATAAGAAGGTAGCACATTCACTGCAAGGATAATTTATAATAATATTTAAAAGATCACTAGAACTACTTTCAAGGATGTACATGCCAAGGTATATGCGGCAGTCCCTTTAGATATAGTGTGCCTATTTTTACAACTGTAGGCTAAATAGTGACCTTTTACCAATGTTAGCCCTTTAAAGTTATTGTGTAGGAAGTATTTATCTTATGTCAGACCTATTGTACTATCTCGTATAAAAGACAGAGTAAAATTGTTAACTTTAATTACAGAGCAGTGTCGTCTATAAGAGTGCATCTTATGTCAATCCTACTATAGTATCTCGTGCATAAGAGAACGTACAATTGTAAGCTCCAACTACATAGAAATGTTGTCTATAAGAGCTTATTTGATGTCAAACCTACTTTAATATCTCGTACATAGTAGAAAATAAAACGGTAAATTACAACTACAGAACAGCTTCGTCCAATAAGGGTTTATCTTATGTCAAACCTACTATAGTAGCTCGTGCATAAGATAAAATAAAACTGTAAACTATAATAATTACAGAGCAGTGTCGTCTATATAAGTTTATCTTATGTCAAACCTACTATAGATCTCGTGTATAAGAGAATGTAACACTGTAAACTACAACTACAGAGCAGTGTAGTCAATAAGAGTTTATCTTATATCGAACCTACTATAGTATCTCGTGTATAAGAGAAAGTAACACTGTAAACTACAACTACAGAGCAGTGTTGTGAATTTGAGTTTATCTTATATCGAACCTACTATAGATCTCGTGTATAAGAGAATGTAACACTGTAAACTACAACTACAGAGCAGTGTAGTCTATAAGAGTTTATCTTATATCGAACCTACTATAGTATCTCGTGCATAAGAGAAAGTAAAACTATAAACTACAACTACAGAGCAGTGTTGTGAATTTGAGTTTATCCTGTCCACCTACTGTTTGCGCCCACTTTACATGACACGACATTGACGTGTTTTGTGAGCACCGCTGCGCATGTGTGTGTGTTTCCCCTCCTTCGACCCCCGCACTCCCTCGTGTAACCCACTATGTCGAGGGTTTGTAACGTCCAGTAATTACATGTGACGTAAGACGATCTATTATTCACGTGGGAGTAGGAGCTGGTGTTTAAACTGATGGCCAAACGAGCGGACCGCAAGCGCGGGCCGACTTTTTACCTCCGTGTTGCATAAGTTAGCAGGGGGAGATTGTATGTCACAAACAAGTGGGTTGTTACACGCCCGCGTGACTTTTACCTTTTTATTCTCTCGTTTTTGTTTGGGGGGAGAGGGAAAGGGGGTAAGTACAAGGACAGGTGGACGAGCTTTGATGATTTATGGTCATGTTTCTGTTCGGAAGACGTTATTTTTTACTTTAATGGATCTTTATAAACTTATTTTGGATCATTTAGACTGCTCAGAAAACAAACAAAACCGTTTGAATTAATTTGTGATTTATGCCTTTATTCATATACATAATTTTCTTCAGCCCCACGTTTTAACTTACTACCCACCCGTTTGGATCATACGCTTATTTATACTAAAGTGTTAGGGAGGAGGAAGATTGAATTACCTGCTTGGGTGTCCGCATGGTCTAAGGCATCACTTTCGTGTTAGACAATACTGCAGATGACGGCTAGATCGAGGTTCAAATCTCGGTCGTGTGCATGGAAATTTTTTACAAAATGTTTTTCCACTTTCCCTCCTCGTAAATGCGGGTACACTTCCTCTAAATTCAACATTTTTCATCCCTTACTCATTACCATAATAATTATTATATATGCGTATAACTTGAACGGGTAGTAAGACGCACTGTTAAGAATTAATTTAAAGGAAGTGTACACGCATTTGCGTGGAGGGACATTGGAAAACACAAAGAACACTCTCAGTACAACCGACCAAGATTCGAACCCCAATCTCCCCGTTCTAGGAAGGAGAGTCTATCGCAAGATTGGCGCTTTTGGAAATGGGACAGCCGAATCGGGTTGTATATAGAGTAATGATTGAGAATTAACTGACCTTATCTCAATCTTTATTAAGTCTGCCTACTAAGCTAAACGTCCTGGGTTCGATTCATGTCTTTTGTATGAAAAATGTATCATTATTGAAATTTGGTCTTCCCTTTTCACAGTGATGAATTAATGGTCGGGGATTGGATGTTGTGTATGTTCTAGATTTAAGTTAGTTTATAAGACGTGTGTTAATATAATCAGTCGGTTCAGAAAGTACACGTTAAATACCTCACCATTATAACACTAAGAGTATATTTTGTTGTAATATGTTCAAGACAAATTAGAAAAAAAACCCACGTCCTACTAACTCTCAGAGATAGTCGCATATCTAGGATAATAGAGTAATGCTAGATTTAGAGTAAGTGTACCCGCATTTGCGTGAAGAGAGAGTGAAATCCTACATAAGAAAATAGCCCCTCGTTACACTTGAAAGCGATTTGAACCCCAAAATCCCCATCACCGGGAAACCAGAAAAGGTGAGACTGGCGCCTTTATCCACGTAGACCCACAATAGTTCATTAACAGCTGAAAATATAGTCATAATTAAATAAAGGGCCCTTTTTGCGGCCAACATTGATAATATTTTACCACACATATTATTTGTGTTATTTTATAGCTGTTGATGACATCTATCAAAAGTGATAGCCACAGATCACATGACTTGACGCATGAATACGTAGAAGTAGATCTAGTACATTTTCTATCTGTCCTATTAAAATTAATTCGTAGGTCTCAGCGGCTAACGTAAAAGTTGCTCATGGGATAACTCTTAACGTTAGTGTTACGTAATTAAGGTCTTCCACGTGTTCCTGTTAACCAATCCAGATTTGAGAAACGTTAACACTATATTTTAGTACTTCATTTGTTCGTAGAAAGTGAATAAACATCCTATCAGGGTGAGTTGCTATTGCGAGGGGATAAAGCGCTCAGGTAACAAGAGTTGGGGAGAAGGTAAACAAGCAGCCTAGCACTGTGAACTATTAATGGACGAGGCTTTATAGCAAGAAGATGTGGCACTCAGGTTACAAAAGTTAGGGTGGGGATGTATAGAAAACACGATAGAAGGTCAGTGTTTTTGCAGTTTATAGGGCAAATTTTTTTTGACTAAAGTAAATAAAATATTGCTCCAAAACAAATATATGGCTTAATGTTATTTAGATGGTGATATCAACAGTTGTTGAATATCTGTCATGAACATACAGGTGAGAAACTTTTTAATTGAAGAGAAAAGTTGTCATTAAAATTCAGGACACCCTCGACAGATTTCTATTATACTAAGAATAACAAAGCTACCTTATAGATTCTCCTTGAGAAGAACGGGTACACCAGCTAGCTTTTAATAAACAAAACACACTTCCCTCTATTTTTCAAGAGTATACATACATTACTAACTGAAGGCCCCGTGATATAGCGGCCATAGCTCCTGGACACCAACCTAGGGGTCCCGTGGCTCGATTCCTGGCCGGTAATATAGGTATTTTCCCTGAAAGGTGAACTATCACAAAGGTCACCATGAATTGGTTGATTGGGCTTAAGTTAGTTTAAGAGTTTCCACTGGTTCCACACCTTCAAGTTCAATATAACCCCTCACCTCATCGGGACATGGAAAGATTCTCCAGGGAACTAATGTAAGATTAGTACGATTATCCCCCCTCCTCTTGCTCCTCCTAGGAAAATAACTTTCTGCGCGTTTTTCAGGTTCTCAGAAGCTTACTGATGCTTTTAAGTCACGATCTCATCCTCTAAGGCCGGGGTGGGTGACCCTATCGCTAATCGCCACAAGTGCTGAAATAGCTATAAAAAAACTGCGATGAATTAAGAGTTTGCCAGCCTGCTCTCACAGTAGAAGAAACATTTTACCGACGTCGTGTGCTGAATTTTAATTTGACAATTCCTGAATATCATTGGAAGCAAAAGATTGTCAAATTTTGCATTAAATAATCATTCATTTTCAATTTGAACAGTTTTCATCACTTGCTTCTGAGAAAGTTGTAACTGAATATTCAAAGAGAACATGTTTTGAATCAAACAGTTGTTTTAAATGTTTGACTGAGCAACATAATTTCTCAATCTTTACATGGTGTGGTGAATATGACTTTTAATTCACCACACCTGTGGCTACATTGAAATATATTTGGCCCATTTTTGCTCTAAGTCTAGTACAGACTAACATCGTATCGTTAGCAATAGTAAGCACCAAACATGAGTAATATAGTTCGTCTACTATTTCTAGACGAAGGAGGGGTAACTTTCCCCTCGGTCCGCGCCGCAGCGCCACTATATTACTTATTGATGCTTCCTGAGTTATATAAGCTTGTGGTCACCTTCCCACGGCGTTTCCTCTAAGAGATGCACCACGTTTGGACTGTATTTTTTTTTATAGCTCTTGTCTAATATTATCGGTTAGGGTAGAAACAACGGGTGGTAACATCTTATATACAAGTGCTCATTGATTAAGTTCGGATAAGTTCAAAACGGATAGTGGCTAAAAAAACTAAGGAGTTGTAGCCTATATATATATATTTCTCTCTCTATCTTTCTCTATAGACCCCTATATTTTATATATACTACATCCGCCCCCCACCCCATATTTATTATAACTCGTTACTAACCCGTCCGGGCCAACGCATCTTAGCTATGCCAATTTCCGAGTCGGTGACCGCATGGTCTAACTCTTAAGGCGTCAAGCTCACAATAAGTTGTAGTGAGGGTGGTTTTACATAAATAGTTTCCCACACTCTTCCTCCATGCAAATTCAGGTACATTTTATCTAAATACTTATTTTATCATCCCAACAAAAACATTAGCGCAATTAATAAATATATATTGTATATACTTTTAAAACTCTATGACGTCAGCGCGTAATCGATTCATAACGAATGGACAGCTGTAATCTGTTGGCGGAGATAGGGCCAACTTCTGCGGAAGGAAGGTGTAATGTAGTTTGTACAACGAACAGTATCAGTTTCGCTACTTTTTTATTCAAGTAGGTCATAATTTTTTCCTCGCGATGCTGAGTTGACTCTATTGCACACACACCTTTTCACATTTATTTATTTGCGTTATTTAACTTGCACTTCCTAAACTGACTGATTATATCAGCACACGAGAATTTCTATGAGTGTGAGCGAAAGGGCATAAGGCAAAAAAAAAGTTTATGAAATCGACCGTAATTCTAAACTATTTGTGTGTGGAGGGGTGAGGGGGGCTTATATAATTCTTATACCACAGTGGGTCATGGGCAACGCCGTGCGGGATTGCTAGTATAATAATATATGAATGCCCGTGACATTACGTGCATGACGTAACATTAGTCTATTGATCACATGTGACATGTTCCCTCCAGGGGTGGACTGGCAGGCTACGAGCGGTCCGGGACTATTAAGGCTGGTTCACACTGAAAACTGAACTAAGCTAAACTAGGCTAAGATTTGCTCTGATAACTGTTTAGAAAAATAGCGGACCATATATTAAAATGTGTTGGTTCACACAGAAAACTAAGCAACGCTCTGCCTTACTATGATTTTTCCGATTGCTGGCCGGGCAATTTTTCCATCTTCAATCTTAACCCATCCTAAGTTGCGCATCAGCATAACGCATCTTGAGCTTCGTGTTGGACAGACGCAGGGCTGGATGGTTGAAAATAACTAAAGAAGTATTGCAATTTTGTTTTCAGTTTGTTTCACGTGTATTTAAGTAATATTCTATTTAGGTTATATATTTAATATGTGTTTTTATATTAAAAGTCAAATCTCAACATCCTGCATTTTCTTCATCTTCCAAAACAGTCGCTAATAGCAGCAGCTCCTATTACTCAATACTATCATCCGAGCTCAAACAAGACTTTTGGAAAATGCCATAACTTAACTTCGCTGGAGCAGACAAGAAAGAAAACATTGAGAACTTAGAAGGGAAAAGAGGAACCATATCTTAGCTTAGCAATTAGTGTGAAATCAATCTGACAAAACCTTTGCACGGCATAGCACAACATAGCATAGCTTAGAGTTCTGTGTGAACCGGCTTTAAGGCATTTAATATATAGCCCACTTCTGAGGCCAAACCGTCTAAGGCGTCTCCCTCCTGTTAGACTGGCCTGCTGATGATGGGGAAATCGGGTTTCAAATCCCGGTTGGGTCTACTGAGAGCATGGATTCCCACTGCCCTTCCACGCAAATGTGGGTATATTACCTCTAAAATTTATCCTTCCTCATGCCTACCCCATTTTAGTAACTATCATGTGTGCGTTTAACCTGAACAGATAGTAAGGCATGGTGATAAAAAGTATAGTCAATATAAATTTACAGTAGGATTTGCTAATTCGTAATTGGTTAATTCGAAAAATTTGATAATTTGAACCCACCATGATTCCCCAAGAAATTTCTACTTACATCAATTGTGAAAAATAACATTTAATGGGAATTTTAGAAGGCCATATTTGGATAATTCGAAGCCTATGCATTGTTTTTGTTTTTTTCGAATTTGTATTCATTTCAAACCTAGCTTAACGATATTCTATACACTTAAGAAATTAGCTTCTACTTTATACCGACATGAGCAAAAATGCTTCTAAATTGCTAAACAATAGCTGAGAGTATATTTTTTTAAATACGTTTTTAGGTTTTTAAAATTATTCTGCATCCACTAGGTCTACTTGTGTGTATACCTATTACAAAGCTAGTAACAGTCAGTATTCACTAAACAGTCACCTATAAGTTTGGCTTAAGAAATGGTTTATAAACAACACCCTATAATGTAGTTGATTTTTGGACTGCTCTCATATATTTAAAAAGTCATGGATGAAGGTATTTTTCTTTAAAGTATCGTATGTAAATTATCTTTTTACTTCATCCATGGAGAATCACGCGTTTTCGCAGAATAGTCCGTAAAAGGATTTCACTAGAAAAACTTGTTTACTTTTCTCAAAATATAACTCCGCAGTATTTAACAAACTAGCGAGAAAAGCCAGCTCCCTATATCCAATAGGAAGCTAGCTTTCACTGCACCTGTTGAAGAGAAATACCTGATTGGTTACTCTTGACAG
>CABFWB010000943.1:111488-122613 GCA_902151455.1 Timema bartmani
TTAAGAACGCGTGGTTGGATTCAAATGCAAATGGCCGAGCTGTCGACGTGTGACGCGACGGGCCGAAAAGTCGGTGATACGTTTTTAAACTGCCTCTTGAAGTCGGGGAGGACTCACACATGGGACGACCTTGTGAAAAATATAATTTAACGTATCGAACGCAACGTGACGGTATTGGTGAGTCTGAGACAGGGGAGGTCGTGGGGGGATCCCCCTCATCAAAATCACATTATATGTATCTATCCATAAGAAAAAAAAAATCATGCGTCACTCCCCGTGTTATTGTATTTTTTTTAAACAACTCATCGCTGTATTTTTCATGTGATGAAACTACGACCAAAGGGATTGATTCTAACTTTGAGCAGTATTTCAAAATAGTGAGACGTAATTTTAAAATAGAAGTAAAAGTCGCCTTAGAAGCGCAACCATACATTTTCCATCACCATAATATTTGTACAACTTACAGTTCAATTTTTCATAAAAAGGGCCCATTTTAAAATACAAACTTTTTCCTTACGGCTAACATTGATAACATTTTATTATGTTATTAGTATTATTTTTGAAGTTATTGTTATTATTTATCAAGAATGACAACTCCAGCGCACAGAACTTAACGTGTTAATACATGAAAGTAGATCTAGTAACGTTTCTATCTGTCAAATAGGGCCATTTATATGATAATTGGAATGTATTATCAGGGCTGACGAGATTGTGGCACGTGAGATTAGCCCACGGTATTAACTGTTGTTCAAAGTTCCCTATAACATTTTAATATAAATAGAACTGTAAAATAAAATTAGTATTTTAATATCTTTAATTCTATTTATTGGTCTTTTAATAAGGTCACTAAATCATGAATTTGGTTTCTTATAATGTAATTATTAAAGATAGAATGCAATTTCTAAATATTTCTTACTTAAGTAGTAAATTATTTTTCAAAAACATCGCCAAAATTGCTTTCCTAAGACTTATCAACTTTTGTGTTTTTCATCTCTGTAAAATAAATGTAATGGTGCATAATATTGTGTTATATTATATATTTAGTAATCAATCAATGGTGGTTAAGGATTATATTAGTCAATTTTTTTTATCTCGAAATTTCTAAGGACACGCAAAAGTATTTCTCCGAACATTATCGTCATATTGGACATTTAATCTAAAAAATGTTTGCCAGACCTGGCCTATATGATTAACATTAAATAACAAATATTGTTGAATCAAGCTAGGATTGTAGATTTGGGAAAAAAAGTAGTCAATATTAGTAATATTTCACGATACTATTAATATTATTTGGGTATTAATAGTATCTATTAAAAGAGATACTTGGCACACGATTTGACGTATGAATATATGAAAATATATTGAGTAACTTAAGTAACTGAAAATAACTACCAAACTTATTCCATTAGTTTAAAATCAACTTTAATTTATTTATTGAATTGTATTGAGGTTTAACTAATAAATATCAAAAACTTCAAAAAATACATTATTTTAATACAGTGAAACCTCTTAAGAGTGTAGGCCTACACCTTACAGGATAAAACATATAGTCCATTATTTGGGAAACTAATTCTAAGTTTAAAAAAAATCAAACTGCTTGAACACAACTTATTCTTTATAAATCTACTAGCTGGTGTACCATTTCTTCGGACGGGGAATCTTTAAACTAGTTTTGTTATTTTTAGTATGTAAAATAAACCAAAGAGAATCGCAAAAAGTTTTTAAATTATATTTAAATATTAATCCTTTATTGGTTTGGACTGTGATACAATACTTGAAAGTAGGCTGACCAATACAAAATGTCAAAATATATATATATTCTGAACGTGTTTTAAAAGTTGACATTTCTTTTGAAGATTAATTTATAACTTCTCTAAACACAACATTTTAAACTCTTATCTTTCAGTGCTAGTAAAAATGAAAGATTGTCACAGCATAAATAATTGGTTATTAGGGTTGTAATTAAATGCAATCAAAAGTGTTTTAGCATTTTTTTACCGCATTCGCCCTGTTTACTCTTTTTATTCATTTTACCCTTTTTGAACTTTTTACACCTTTTTAATATTTCACACTCTTTACCTAAAGAAATAACCTTTCTACCCTTTTTTCCTTTAATGCCCTATTCAACCCATTTACTCTTTTTACCCTTTTTAACCTTTCAACCCCATTTATTCTTTTTACCCCGCTAAACTTTTACCCTTTTACCCTTTCCTTCCCTTTACAGCCCTTTCGAGTCCTTTTAATCTTTTTACCTTCTTCCAGATCTTTTTACCTTAATACCCTTTTTTATGATTTACTTTTTGCCCTCTTTACAGTTTTTACCCTTTTTACTATTTTTGATCAACTGTACCCTTTTATTGCTCTTTTTGACATTATGGTCATTTATGGACATTTTTGCCTCTTTAGTCCTATTGCCCTTTTTGACTAAATTTACTTCTTACCATTTTCACTATTTTACTATATGCATTTTTTACCCTCTTTACTTTAAAGTAATAACCTTTTTGCCCCTTTTTTCCTTATCACCCTATTTTACCCTTTTTACCAGGTCTTTACCCTTTCCACCCCGTTTACGCTTTTTACCCGTTAACCTTTTTTCTTTATTACCATTTATTACCCCTTTTGCAGGCTTTTTCATATTTTTACATTTTTATTTATTTTACCCTTATTAACCGTTACACCCTTTGAATTTTTTTATAATTTACTTTTTGCCCTTTTTACCATTTTTGCCCTTTTAGTCTTAATGCTCTTGTGATTAGCTTTACTTTTTACCCTTAAAACCATTTTACCCTTTTTATCCCTATTGGCTTTTTTTTTTAGTTTTAATCTTTCTACCATTTTATTTTACCCCTTTTAACCTTTATACATTTTCATTTTTTATGATTTACTTCTTTCCCTTTATACCATTTTTACCTTGCTTTTAATTTTTATATTTTTTATCTGCTTCTGAATTAATAGCTATCTCCTCCCAATGTAATCTTTTCCAGCTTAGTCGCAGTACCTTACCAGGAATTTGTATTTTCGGCCTACAACCATACAAGAAAAGAGGACATGGGCGCCCATAATTGGGTGAAAAAGGGGTTTCATTCCCCTTATCACTCTGCAATATATTTACTGTTGCTTTATTAATATTTATGAAAAAATCAAAATGATGTATTTGGGATTTGGCTGCAATTGTCTACAAACAACTTTGAGTCATCAAAATCCGTGCTAACAGAGATGAAAATTATAATATGTAGATTTCCTCTCATTCCCTCTTCATCAGTTTTCTTTTCATTTCATTCTGTTCAATAAACTTGTGAAAAATATAATGTTTCTTTTCAATTGGTTCAGCTATAGCTCCCATTTTATTTTTTTGTTATTTTTCAAGAAACTTTTTTTTTCGCTAAAACAAGCTCATGAAACTCATAGTTCAAAATCATGTTCAGATGCACTAAAATTCCCTCCCAAAAGGTTAAATGCTTGAAATTTTTTTTCCCGAGGAGGGCGCTCCCCGGAAGATGGGACTACAATCCACCCCCCATTTGGAAAACTTCCATGGGTGCCCTTGAAAGAGGATACAAAGTTCATTGACTACATCTTCTCAGTCCAACAACTGTGTAGTTAAAACATTTATATTTATAAAATTATATTTATAAAAATCGATGGTATTTAAAAATACACTTATTAAACATGTCTGCCTTAAAATTACTCAAAAATACCTAAAAAGACTTTAAAAAATGCCTAAAAAATTATGCAAACCAAGAAAATATTAACTTAAGTCCCTAAATGGCATATAAAATATACATTTCTACAAGAGGATCATGACCAAAGTTTATGTATGTAAGTACTTATTGTGTGTGACGAACAAAAAAAAATGACATGTCATCAAAATATGGGTCCTGGTTATTACTATAAAAATTACAAAAATACTGGTTTTAAATCGGCTTGCCTTCCATCCCACCTTAATAGAAGCGTCCTTATTGAAGGATACAGCTTTCAAAACGATTCCAACATGCTTACGCATGATTTTTAACGGAATACATTTCACGCCTCTCCAAACATTCCCAATATCTCATTTACTATGCAGAATGTCAACTTTATGAAGTGATCATTCAATACGTATTTCTGTTCGTCATTGATTAATTTTGGAAATGCACATCTGCCCAAAGAGGGTAGGAATTCTTAGGAACGGGGCGTTGTGAAAGGATTATTAAATTTCCCTTCGATATTTAAAAGTCATTCCTTGATTTAACACCTGCTCCTACAAGCCCACATTATAATATAATAGTAGTTATTATGATTTTATCCATAAATTGAATCTCTAACAGAACTTCTTGACCTTTCATTGACTCTTTAACGTTATTTTTTTTGCCAGAATGAAATTACTGCAATAATAAAAAAGAAATAGCAATACAAATATACTGATTTTTAATATATTCTTGAAAATGTAATCCATGTGACGTTCGGACAACTCTACTTTTTGTAAAATACGTGAAACTATTAAAGTACCACACCAACACCGATAAGTAAAAATTGTCCTGGATGATTTAGAGAAACATTCGAGAACAATCCAGGAAATACCCTTTCGCATATTTTGGGAGAAGTCAAGTATTGACAACTTGACAAAGTGTAGGCCTATATTTAATATTGATACTGCGCATACTCGCTCAAGCCTGTTAAACGACGATATAGTAAACATTAAAAACTACCGGGGTAGTTACAGTCCAATTTTCGTAGAAAGGGCCTTACAGCTAGAAATATTACTTAATCTACTTCCAACTATTCACACGTTATGTGATGTATTCTGAAGCTTTTACTTTTGATATATGAAATAAAATATATTATTATTATTATTATTATTATTAGAGGTATTTAACATGCTTTTTTTGAACTGACTGATTCTGTCAGTACACGACTATAAACTAACTTAAATCTAGAACAGACACGACACCCAACTGCACATTTCACTAATGATACATTTTTCGGTCATACCAGGAATCGCACCTGGAACCCTTAGCTCAGTAGGCAGTCATGGTACAAAGTGAGCAAAGGTATTGGACTAAATATTAATGAAATAATTGTAAAAAAAAATCAATGTTGGTAGAAAACAATATGTTTGCATTTTCTAGAATACTCCTGTGAAAATTGGATTATAGATACAATACCACGTTCGAGCAAGATATTATATCGAATTGCGACTTTCTGTATTTTTCACTTAACAGCAGTGAGATTGAGATTAATTAAGTGTAATTTTGTTATTTTATAAAATGCGATAGAACTTTTTCCCTCGTATCAATTTTACTGTTTTCTAAAGTAGAATACAGAAAATCGGACCACAATTCAACGTCTGATTCGTCTAAAACCGCTATTCTCTCAGTAGACTAGACTGCCGATGACGGGGAAATAAAGGTTCGAGTCTCGGTCAGGTGTGTTGAGGGAGATTTTCCAAAATAGTTTTCCACCCTCCCTCCACGAAAATGTGGGGACATTTTCTGTAAATATAATCTTCCTAATCCCTAAAACCATTAGTGTAATTAGTACATAAGCGTATAACCTGAACAGCTAGTAAGACGAGGTGCTAACAAAAACATAAAATAAAGTCTGGTTTTAGCTGTACTACCTGCCTCAGGTGTTGTCACTGGGGTGGGACTGGCTCTTAAGGTAAGGTTAAGATTATGGTAAGGTCCATAGCAGGTGCTTACAACTTAAAATCACTCTAGGTGCACAATTGAATCCACGAGTCTATTGGCGAGCCCGCATCACAATCGACTAATTTTTTTTATCAAGCTATGCGAAAACGAGAACAGGTATTTAATTGTAAATGAAATAATAAGTGGTAATTTAAACATATTTAGTTACATACTAAACAAGTTTCCCGACTAAGACATTCTGTCTTTGATACGTCAATATAATGCAGCAGATGTAAGGGAGAAATTAAACATAATCAACAGTAGGAACTTTCGTGTATTTTTCCCCACTCAAGTCAAAACTTTCCGTTTCTCGGCTAAAAACATAATTTATTATTACTATACTAGTTTCAGAGCTTGGCAATCTTTCGCCTAGCTGGAAGTTGTACAAGCATGACGTAACCAAACCAGCCATTATAAGCAGTTATTTACATCTATATACCTGATTGAAAACAATAATCAGTATTGTTGTATTGCGCTGTGCACACTTATCAGCAAACTAAAAGAACAGGAGAGCCTTTTTGGGGACATAAATACCCCAAGCTTTATCTATAGAAGGGAGAATATCTCGGATGTAGTTGGAAGCACTGCTTGGGGGAAGGGCGGCCCCTAAGTAATCAACATTCTTGTAGTTTTTGAGTCGAGACACAATAGGCGTGATGTGAATTTTCGCGAGTGGTATTGAA
The DNA here is from genome assembly GCA_902151455.1 of Timema bartmani. Classification (NCBI taxonomy): domain Eukaryota; kingdom Metazoa; phylum Arthropoda; class Insecta; order Phasmatodea; family Timematidae; genus Timema; species Timema bartmani. The sequence goes on from CABFWB010000943.1 coordinate 117,841, forward strand.
GGAACATTTAAGCTAGGTAAACAGACTGTTGAGACTGATAAGTGATAGTACATTGACAGTGACTGGTGACCGTTTTTGAATATCTCTAAAACTCAACTTGTAAACCAACATCACACTCTTTACATTACAGCTATGATCCAGCTAAAATAATCCATCCAAATAATAGGGTTGTGCGAAGGCCACTTTTTAAATGCGAAGCGAAGTTGAAGCGAATCTTGAGACTTGCGAAGAAAAGTCGAGGTCGAAGTTGAAGCTACCTAGGGGATTTTTGTTGTTGTCACTTAAAGCTACTTTTAATTTTTAAATTAATTATTTTTCTAGATCTTGTCAGAACCAAGGGCCAGGAAAATTTCCTTATTTGTTACCTAAGGACTATATTAATAATTAATGTACACAGGCTTACTGATAAGCTTAGTAGCTTATCAATTAAGTTTTAATTTTTACTTACATCGTGGAGTTTATAATATTATTTAGCAAACTTTACACATGCATGTCTTTTTATCTGCATTTCTCTGATAATAATTATAAATTAAGTTCTGTTTTTGTTTCCTACTTTCCGTATCAGCCATTTTGAATAATAAAGGAAATGTGAAGCCAAGAAGCTATGAAAAACTTCTGTGTCAAAATGCCCTTGTAAATTTGTCACAGATAATTCCAAAGAGACAGAATATTAAGGACCAAACATTAGACGCGAGCTCCGATGATAGCACAACTAAAGCGCTTTCTCTGCTTCATACCAGTGACCATGGTGTTATTTCTTTATAGGTATTTTTTATTTTTTACAAAATTATGTTGGCGATAGTGAACATAATATATTAACATTTACTTACTCGTTTTTGATCCATGCTTACGCTGTGTTAGTTAAATTATTAGTCAGTATTAAAATTCTGTTTAGTAACGGTTTTAAAATTATCAAATATTGAAAAAAGTAATATTTAGTAAGATAAAATTAAATCGTTTGATAATTTATCGAAGTTTTATCCTTCCTTCGAAATTTTTCGAATATGCGAAGGTTATTGTAGATGTCGAAGTTGAAGCCGAAGGAGATTTGAACTTCGACTTTTCGAAGCTTCGCACACCATTACTAAATAAATTACCATTCGTGACCCCAACAAACGTTTATCACTACTCAACTCCAACCTAGTAAGCCACCCTAATATTTGCCCACGAGGTAGGGGTGGATAGCTACCGTAGATTACTTTTTCAAGAAACTTCGTGAGCCACATAAAAATACAACACGGGCCAGTTGTAAGCCTATTGACCTATTGTGTCGGTCCATCATTTAATTTTTTCTCGTAATTTCCGTCTGAAACTATTAGAATTTGCGCTTGTTTATCACCATAAAGAAAAAGATTGTGCATTGTCTACTAGGCACAGTGTTTTAAGTCACTAATCGATTCATTACTAGACTGTAGCGTGTAAGATATCAACTCTTGGTATTATAAATTCCCTTAGTATTCCACAACAATTAACGTTTTCTGAAACATTTAAAGATAAAACTGAACTTTCTGAGAGAAAAATAATGTACGAGAATACCTCTCAGCCTTCTCTGTTTCCCTAATGGTTTAAAAATTATACTCTTAATTTTTTGAGGCACTGACAATGCATGGTCGCAGGCACTGATTATGAGAAATCAAACAAATGTTGATGTGATTAGAATACGGGACATTTGAGTACATTGTAGTCGCTAGTAAATATTTCAAAATTATAATGATAGTTTTGAGGTAGCTCTAATCTCGTCAACAGAATAAGGCTCAGGCCTTTTAAGTTAACCCATGCTCATTTCCAAGTAAAAATCGGCATTAACTTAATTTACTATCAAATGATAATTTCCATAACACTATTTAAATCAAGAGTGCCAACTTCCTTAAGGTAAAAAAAATCCTCACACTGTGCTTTTTCTTTTGAAAAAACTTCAAAACCACAAACAGAATCTTCAATCAACTTATATTTTTCTGAATACATTACCGTACTTGTTCAAGAAAGGTTACGCTTAGCGCTGAGAGTATAAAGCGCATTGGAATTACAACGGTTCTTAGATGCACAGCATGCAGGACGTGAACTGTTGTAATTAGAATCAACTTAATATTCTCAGCCCTTAATATTTTATACTCCTCATCTTAGGGCTCGGCCAGACTGACAAGCGTGCGAGCGAGCGACAGAGCGACTGGGTGGCCAAACTGGCGAGCGTGTGATTAGCAGATAGCTCTCGATAGTTGTTGATGAGGAGGCAAAGGTTCGAATCTTGGATCAGTGAACTGTGGGTGGTTTTTGACAAGTGATTTATTGGTGTGGTTTTCCCATCCTCTCTCCACACTAATGGTGATTCTTACTTGTAAAGGCCAACTTTTATTATAATATTGAAGTATTTTAACATATCATGTATATATATCTATGATTTATGGTCCTACCAATTAAATTAGGCCGTTGGTAGAAAGTGTGCTAAACCTATCGATAATTATAAAAAAAGTTGAATATTATGTCAAATTTAGAAGTTTTCTTAGCACTCAATGAATCAACATACAATAATATTACCTAGCGCTTGTAAACTAGACTATTCCGGCTCAAGCGCGCGCGCTCGGTCGCTCCAGTCTGACCACCTCTCATTACAACCAATGTGTTCTATTTTACTTTTTAGTCGCTCACGCGCTTGAGCGCTCGCTGAGTCTGGCCGTACCCTTAGTCAAAGAACTGTAGAAAATTGTATGAAATTTATTGAAAAAACAAACACATTTAACATTTTTACAAATATGTCTTAATGTATTCATTTCAAATTATAAGGCTTTTAATGATGTAAACAATATAAAGCATTTTTTCAAAATCATTTTAACGTGGATTATATTTTGACACAAACTACTATTTAAATATCACGAGACAACAGAAGATATGCATTTCGGCGCTCTATAAGATGGCCCTCTTGATCTGTGCCTGTAATCAGACGCGGTGTATGTCACCGGACGTCTCTGGTTCGGCTCAATGTGTACGCCTTGATCATTCTCTAGACGCATGTGTTACTTATTCGTGGGCGCTAGACTATATGGCCGTGTGTTCGGACACCAAATAGAGTAGGTCTACTACCTAACGTTTATAATGAAGTTCTTGTTGCATATGAATGAATATAAATAAGAAATGAGAATTATATTTATTAATAAGTTGATTTATAATTACTGAGATACGTAATTGTGATTTAAATATTAATTATAATAACCTTTCTTTACATCGCTAAGGTAAAAACTGAATTGGTGGGCCTACTGGAATAAATAAGTCACCTCCTTAATCTCTGAATGCCTAAAAGCATGTGCATTCTTAGAATAAGCTGGGAAAACTTTTAAGAAAAACTACCTCAATACACCCGGCCAAGATTCGAACTCCAACCTCCCCATCTCTAACAAAACAGATACAACCGATGATACTGATGGATTTATCTATGTAATAACTCCCTCTCATTACACCCTATCTCTTTTAGGTCCATTCTAACTTTATCCTTCCATCTGCGTCTAGGTCTTCCCACTGGTCTCTTCTCATTGGGCTAAAATAATACTTGGCAAAACTAAAAGTGCACACCCCTTTTGTTGATTTTTTGAGTGTCTATAACCACACTTTTGAAGAAAAAACCTACTTCAGCTTATCCATTTGGGATGAATTTCAATAGGTCTATATTTTTATAATAGACAAAGCGAATACAAAAAAGTTAAGGCTCAATTTATTGCAAATTGTTATCTTTGGAATGTTTGCATGCGTCGATACATCCTACAGATTGATGGACAACCACACTGGGTAAATTTCTTTTACGATCTTTGACTTCAAAATGAAGTTCAAACAATAACAAATTTAGTATAAATGTACAGCTAAGGCTTCTCTTTCAGAGTTCAGAGTTTCAGAATGTTAGGAGTTTACAATTTATTGCCAGCAATGCTTAAAATTCACAAAGTTGTAAAAATTTGCGAAATTTTTGATTCAAAGGTGAAACATTGTTAGTTATGTTAGGCCCTATACGGCATTGATCTAGAGAGGTGGATGTGGTATTCTAGCGAGACGGACGCAAGCATGGCATCTATTATAGATGAGGGATAGACACTCATCCTGGTTGTGTAATCGCTAGCTTGTCATATCACAGAGTGTCGGAGTACACATGGCTCGGTTCCCAACCCAAACAAAACACTTCCATCAGGGTGTCGGGGGGGGGGGGGGGGGGGGAAGGAGGGGGGTACCCATAGGGATGTGAAAAAAGTATATTAGAGGAACCATCCAACTTAACGGTTGGAAAATCAGCCCTGAATTTCGCCCTCGTTCCATTCATATATTTAATAACCGTTGAGATAAATTTATCCTCACAATCTATTTTGCCCGACTTTGAAACTTTCACCGATCTTCCTTCCGTCACCATGATTTTATATCCATAAATGTCCTTCAGTTTGTCTGAAAAAATATTTGATCTTGGTGTTTTCAACAATAGTCTGGATACATCTAAAAGTGAACCGTTTCCTAGAAATTGGTTGAAAAACCAAGCTGATGTATTTTGGTGAGAGAGATAAGTTTGGTTTTCATAATTTTTAATGGAAACCTCGCCAAGAAAAATTCCTAAAATATTCAAAATATGATGTTGATGCCAAGTACTGTAGCATTCTTCTTTGAACAAGTCGATTTCCCTTCGGCTTGGTGAAGTAACTACTATTATGAATGGTATTCTAGTATTTCCATCAAAAATATTTATAAATTGTCCTAGAGATGACCTTAGCATTTCGTCAATGTTTTTAACAAATAAAAATACTA